>JAVTVY010003960.1:0-37864 GCA_036873755.1 Hanleya hanleyi | reverse complement strand
AGGAAACAAGCCTATGTTTATGTATACTATGATTGTATTTTTGAATTTAGTGCTAATACTGTTATATGGAATATGGAATAGGTCTTTGGATTATGGACGCGGATATCCTCTAATGGACGACGGCTGAATTATGAACGACGGACCAGATGCTTGTAATTCCACATAGAAACCAGTATTTTGCCTGTTTATTCTCGAAGTATCTTGTCTGTTTGCCATGTGTTATCCGATAGGTTTAGTGATTATTTTGCTCGAGAGGGCGCCATGATTGTCTGAATAAAGTTATTAAAGTTATTGAAGTTAGGATGAAAAAAAACAAAGAAAAAAAAACGCGAATGCATTCTGTTGAAACAAATATAAATTTCCATATTGCTATCCACTGCCTATCCTCTATTCAAGATTAACTACATATCCATTCATTTATATATAACCTATTTGGGCATGAATATAATTACGAAATGTATTTTATTATTTAGTTTCTTGGAACTGCACTGGTATTAGTAATGATACACAAATCTAGTTTCAGACGTGGTGCGCATGTCAAAACTAGCGTTGATCTTTAGACATAGAATTGAACTACGAATCCTCGGACAAGATGTTATTACGCATCAATACCAGAATACTAAGCTAGTCTGATATCGATCGTTACCCTTGTCAACATCCTCCCGCCAAAACTGTGCCGATGTGAAAAGGGATGTGGTCAAGATTCATCTGTCTATCAACTTCACCTGAATCATGAATCTTTCCCTCTTTGCCTGAAGGTAGATATCATTAAGTAGAGTATAAATTCCGATGGTGTCAGTTTTTACAAGCAATTACATCTGAGGAGCATCTTAAGTGTCTTACATATATCGGGTTTCATTCTCAATATAGTTCGCAGAGATAGAATGTCCGTTCGAATGTGGTTTGAAGACGATGACACTTTTATGTCTGCTCTTGAGATGATGGTTACTGTCAGTAAGATATATATTGTAATATATCTAATGTCTAATATGTCAGAAGTCAGTCCACATGAGGAGGATATATGACGTGTTACTCAGAGTTCCCGTGTTCTCTACTGTCCCACCTGCAGAGAGACGGCTTAATTTGCAACAAAGATCCACTGATCGATCAAATTTCAAATCCAGAGAGTCTATACAGGAAATTGCTTTATTCCAGGTGGAACCAGTCCAAAACTACAATAACTGTTGCCATATTCGGATGAAACACATGTTATAACAAATACTCCCAAGGTTTCTGAATGACCCAATTGTGCAAACTCGTGTAAGCTCAAAATCACCGTGTACACTTACATTACGCTTATATTATATCATTACACTTATAATATATCCACTAATACATCACTTAATATATCCACTAAGTCTGCACTTATATATTCACTAATACTCCACTTAATATATCCACAAATAACTCTAATTATTCCAAAGCCATAGAAAAACACGTCTGATGGCGAAACTTTACATCATGCAATCATATATAGCCTCTGGTAGCCTTGGTATAGCATGTATTAATTAAAATATCCACGAGAAATTTAGATGAGATATGTTTGTCTAGAAGTAACCAAGATACGACAAAGGGTAGTTGAGTGTTCGAAGCGAGAAAACGTAGAGCCTTCAGTACTCGCCAAGAATTTAATTCGGCATCGCTCCAGCAGCAGGAGGCGCAAATTATGCACTATTTGCAACATACTGGTACAACATACCAGGTGTTGGTGAATGACTTGGGCAATGGTCACTTAAAGCAAGCTCAACTTGGATTACTTTGGAAGGTTCCTTCAACGAACAGAAACAAACGTTTGCATCAGTTCGAGCTGGTCACAAATGTTATATACCATGTATTAATCTTCTAGTCACCATGTTAACAAAGAGGGTGGTTTTATACAGACGTCGTTGAACTTAAAATCTCTCATGGAGGAGCATGCAGTATATAAATGTGATATTGATCTGTTGCATGGGGATGGTTATATGAGGTGAATCAGGCAACGAAGTTGTGCAGGGTCACCTTCCACACTATAATTCGATGCGGCTAAAGTCTCCTTGTAGCATCTGTAAGTCCGTGTCGAATTGGAGCGCTATGCAAGAGGTGGGAAAAATTGACGACGTCTGGCGATTAAAAAGCAACCATATGACTCGACACCCAACATTCAGACTCGAGAATATGGGAGAATCTCGGACGTAGCCTTAGTATCTCAGCCGCGGTTTTATTGCAGCTGTTCATTTGGAGATTATGAAGTATCCATACGGCCCCTAGCACCGGCTTAAGCGGAATTAGATACGCTAGCTCGGGACCAGCTCAAACAACTCATCTGATGTCTGATGGAGTAAACGCCTTAACATGGGGAAACCTGGTAAATGCGTTTTGCTTCAAAACAATATTGTCATCTCAAAATAGTCGGTGTATGATCATCCAATCCTTGTAAATGGTGTGACTTTACTTGCCAGTCGAATACGCGATCAACCTGTTTCAGCAACAGTAGAAAATGTTATTCACTATGAAAACGTATTATTTACCAGTTAAAATATATTAACTAAAATCCGAGTCTTGTTAAATATCTCAGCCATGTTTTGATAGTATGTGGTCATGCAAACCCTTTGAGCTTTGCGTCATATCTGTTGCTTGTTTTTGACCCCTAGAATCTATGATAATTTTGAAATATCCAGGAATGCGACCTTATGATCTCGATATACAGCGGAGCGATTCATGGATACAATGTACGTGTATCTAGCTGAACTTATCTATCTGATCTCATATTAAATATGCCAGGTTGTTAAATTTGAGTATTCTATTACACAGTTAGGTGTTATTGTTGTCAAACTGTCAAACTTTCAGCGACTAAAACGTGTCTCTGTTGAACATATTTTATTCTCAGCAGACAATTTCTTTCTGAAGAACATTATACCTAGAGAAGTGTACACCATTGATCAAGAGAAGAATTGTACAGATGCCAGGTTGTCTTACAAACCATTATTATTACGATCTTATTATAGGTATATAAATCAACTATGGACTTTAACGACTGACAATAAAAAACAGAAGTATATGATCGTTCGCATCACCTCCAACTGTTGTAATATATGCTAGAAAGTCTATTCACACCAGCTTTCAATGTTCATACAAGTTCTCCAAATGAACAGACACAATCAAACCATGATGGACAAACGGACTGGACATTAATTTGAATGAAATAAAATTTAAGTGTCGTTTTCTGTGTGTGCTGCTACGAAAACCACCAATTCATATTATAGCACATGCTACCAATATATAACAGCGCATACTAGCAACGCTACCATAATTATCAATACATGCTACCGCAATATATAACCGCACCCTCTACCAAGGCTACGACTACATATACTAGCAAAGCTACCACTATATATAGCTGCGCATACTGCCAAGGCTAGCACTATATATAACAGCACATACTTCCAAGGCTACCACTATAAAAAAACAACAGATACTACCAAAGCTACCATGATATAAAAACACATACCTCCGAGGCTACCACTCTTCATAACTGCACAGAGTACCAAAGCTACCACTATATATAACAACACATGCTATCAAAGCTATAACAACAATTTCAACTGAATTAGCCTCATATCTAAAAGCAGCCACCGAATTTGGTACCCAAACTTTAATTGATAGTCTGCATCCGGGGTCAGATTCAACTCTCTAGATATCTGGGATACCTGTAATCAAGTCTGAAAGATATACAGGTGAGGTTAAAACATAATTACTGCCGCTTGGACATGTGTGTTGTAAACTTGACAGTTTTGACTGACAAACCAGTCGCAATTACAGAGTCCTTAAACAGGTAACATTTGATAAATCGATATATACAACTCATTAAGTGTCACTAGGAGCTCATAAATCATTAGAAGAATGCTCCAAGTTTTAATGTTAGTATAACTTACACTGTGTTCAGTGTTCCCTGAAGTATTTTGTTGGTTAAATTCGATATGACAGTTTCGCCGAGTTGTTTGTCAAACTCGAAGATGGTAAATGACACAGGTGTGTTAAGGTCAACAGCTGACAATGAACGGGTATAAATGTTTCACGTAAGGCGTCGAAGTGAAGTAATCGAGATATATGATCGTATTCTTTTGTTAGGCGATAACCATGGACCCTATCAACATTATTCCATTTCATCACTAACACAGGTATGTGGAGAAAATAACTTACCAATCTATTGTTGATACCATAACTACGGAACCGCAAGTAAACTAAAACATTTGCTCATAGTAGCAAGTGCGAAAACTAGCTCACGGTCATCTTCAAACTAGTGAGTAGGATTTAACGTCGTTTTCAACATTTTTTCAGTCATATCACGACGGTGCCTACAAGTGCCAGAATACGAGAGTGTCCACAGTTCCTATTATACTGGTCACTGATCAGCCCACGCCAGTACAGCATCCGGTCATTCATCCAAGTATTGACCGAGCTCAACGTTGCTTAACTTCGGTGATCTGACGAGAACCGGTGTGCCCAACTTGAAGCACCGTGGCCGGTCATCTTCAATAAACGGATCTATAGGTGGTTACATATGATGTGAATGTGAAAAACCTAAATCTATCCTACAAAGCACTATACGTAATTAGAAATTGGGCTTGAAAACACAGGTTACAGTCGGTCGACTTGTATATTCTTCTGTCTCATCACCAGTAACCAATGCAGTATGTACTTGAAATGCACGGCTATAACCCTTTGAAACATTTCGCCTCAAATGGAATTTGATCTTTATAAAATGAATCAAGGTTACTCAACTAGAATACGTTGCATATGTGCCATGAAATTGGAGGGCCTAGATAATCTCCAATATTTACCAAATTTTGACCTCTAGTTCGAGGACAATCGTCTTCAGTAGTTATTTAACCATCGCTTGTTGCAAACAATATATGAATTTGGAAAACCCGACAGTAATCCTTCAGGATATAGCGTGTTAAAATCAATCAGGTTTCTGTATTCCATAACAATCCATCTCAGCCAGCACTGTATATACACCTGGAAATGAGGTTGCAGATATTAATTTTGCGTGATCAAAAATCCCGAGGCTGAAGATAATAGGAAAATATTTCTGGATACCAAACAGTAATAGACATCATCAGATTTCAGCCGTGCCTACTTCGTCACCCACCAGGTTCCCGCCCAGCCCAGGGATCCGGTCTTCATCTATCGGTACCTGTGTTCCCAAACCCAGCCAACCTAGAATCGTGAGAGGAATTTATCGAGATCCTATAATGCCGAAATTCATCATGGCGCTAGGTTATCAAACATGCGCGCATCAGATACATCATGTGGATGATTAGAGATAATTGTAGCCTTTCAGTTCAGGAATGAGTCCGTTCCAACAACACTGAGACACTTTTCTGTATGCGTTACCTCTGAGAGCTTTAAATCATATAGCCAGAGATGAACAACTGTCTGCGTCTTCAGGAAATATAATACCACCCAAAGTCACTCAAGTATGTCAAGATATAGCGTATTTTCGGTTGTATCGTCCAGTGAACATAATCGAAACATCCCAAGATCGGCTTTCCTTGAAACTCAACTATTTAGGTAAAGGACTGGACATTATTAATTTACCTCGAATCCTGAATGATCCAGAGGTACGCAACACTGTACCAAACTATTTTAAGTTCACAGAACCTCCTTGCGTTTCATATAGGTATATACTAAATCTATAGCCACCAAAATAGTCAATTACTCTAATGCTGTCAAGGAGTTTGACTGGAACTTATACATGTCTGGGGGCTATAGTTGTGATGGTGAATCGTCGAACTTTATCTATACACCATGCAAACATGTCGTGACTAGTGACCTTGATGTGGTGAATGATAAGGACCTAAGATTACTCCTGAAAAAGGGACCTAAATATCGAGAGCCGAGAAATATAAATCTGAAGGCCGACCAGAAGATAGTCCTGTCTGCTTTGGAACAATACGTTATTGATTGGTCTAAGCGAGAAAAAGTTGAACCTACAGTACTCGCTGATTGGCTGGACCTCACCAAGAGCAAGGTCGTTGAAACAATCCGTCATATTGACAGAAGTACCCTTCCCCAAGCAAAACAAGTACTGAGAAGCCCCAATTCGCAAAAAGTTCTAGCAAATCTCCAGAGTAAATTCGTCATAGTCCCAGCAGAAAAAGTTCCAAATAATATAATATTCATATGTAAATATTACTATTACCAGGTGCTGGTTGAAGAATTGAGTGTAAACATATCGTCATCAAATACGTCCACTTACTCTCAAACTGCATTTACTCTGGATCATTTATTTAACAATCAAAAAACGTTTCTCAAGGAAAGAGGTATTTGTCTTCCAACCAAACATAACGATATACCAAAAGTATACTGGACACCCAAAATGCATAAATCACCATACAAAGCTAGATTCATAGCTGGCTCTAGAAGCTGCACCACCAAGCTTCTTTCAACCCTGTTGACGAGGGCCCTTCAGGGGCAAAAACATTTTGGGAAAGGTATTGCGCCACTATTTCTAAAAACTCTGGCGTTAAATGTATGTGGATATTGAAAAAAAAATGTCTTACGGAAGAACTTGATGCTAAAGGTCACATAACCGTACAGACATGTATCCACATGGGATTGACTCTCTATACTACAATCCCTCATCAGGACCTTATTGGCCGTTTAAGTTCATTAATAGTATCTGTGTTCAAGAAAACTGATCGTAGATATATTAATGTCGGACGCCATAAATCATTCTTTAGCTCTACTACATACAAGAGATATCATTCATGGGATGTTTCTTTGTTTATAGAGTTGCTTGAATTTCTCAATAAAAATATCTATGTGAAATTTGGCAACACAATATATCAACAGCATATAGGTATTCCAATGGGTACTAATTGTGCACCCCTATTGGCTGACCTATATCTGTTCTCTTATGAATATGACTATATATATATGCAAGCGCTTTAAAAAACCGATCCATTCAAAGCCCGTTCCTTCTCATTCACCAAACGCTATATAGACGATCTACTCGCTGTGGATAATCACTATATAAATGACGCAGTGAAGGATATATATCCACCTTCACTGGATTTGAAGGAAACTACAGATAACCCTACAGGCACATCATAGTTAGACCTATATCTCTATAAAAATGAAGCGGACCTTCTCTCTCGTCGATTGTATGACAAAGGAGATGATTACAATTTCGACATCGTAAATTATCCCTTTCTGGACAGTAATATTCCAGTGGGACCTGCATATGGCGTATACATATCACGGCTAGTAGCATTTGCTAGATCCTGTGTTAAATGTGACGATTTTAATCAACGCCGCAAAACATTGTTGCAGAAACTTATAAAACAGGGCTACACCATCAAGCGCCTCCACTCAAAGTTTCTCAAATCGCACGCTGATAGCAAAATACGAGAGTTACAAGCGTCTAGTCCGTCATCCATAATTCAGCCGTCGTCCATTAAAGAATATCCGCGTCCATAATCCAAAGACCTATTCCATATTCCATATAACAGTATTAGCACCAAATTCAAAAGACAATCATAGTATACATAAACATAGGCTTGTTTCCTGCAAGAGAGAAGCGGTCAACAGTTTTCAATGATGCCGGCAAGACATCATGATGTTCCAAAATATCAAATCCGTATCGCTGATCAGTATTCTTAATCCATAATATTCGTTGCAAAGTCGTCATCTAAAGAGTGATGTATCTCAGTCACGCTTTGATTGTGGCTGTTCATATGATTAACATGAGGATCTTAAAGTACATGGGTTCATACGGCCCCTAGCCCCGGGTTAAGCGGAATTAGACACAAGTTACGAAACGTAGCGCCATAGATCTTGTACGCTACGTTCGTATTTTGCTATCAGCAGTTTCTGTAACAGTGTTTTGTGACGTTGATTAAAATCGTCACATTTAACACAGGATCTAGCAAATACTACTAAGCGAGATATGTATACGCCATATGCAGGTCCCACTGGAATATTACTGTCCAGAAAGGGATAGTTTACATGTCGAAATTGTAATCATCTCTTTTGTCATAAAGTCGACGAGAGAGAATGCCCGCTTCATTTTTATAGAGATATAGATCTAAATATGATGTGCCTGTAGGGCCATCTGTAGTTTCCTTCAAATCCAGTGAAGGTGGATATATATCCTTCACTGCGTCATTTATATAGCGATTATCCACAGCGAGAAGATCGTCTATATAGCGTTTGGTGAATGAGAAGGAACGGGCTTTGAATGGATCGGCTTTTGATAGCGCCTGCATATAGTCATATTCATAAGAGAACAGATACAGGTCAGCCAACAGGGGTGCACAATTAGTACCCATTGGAATACCTACATGCTGCTGATATATTGTGTTGCCAAATTTCACATAGATATTTTTAATGAGAAATTCAAGCAACTCTATAAACAAAGAAACATCCCATGAATGATATCTCTTGTATGTAGTAGAGATAAAGAATGCTTTATGGCTTCGGACATTAATATATCTACGATCAGTTTTCTTGAACACAGACACAAGATCTATGGCGTTACGTTTCGTAACTTGTGTCTAATTCCGCTTAACCCGGGGCTAGGGGCCGTATGAACTCATGTACTTCAAGATCCTCATGGTACTCATATGAACAGTCACAATCAAAGCGTGACTGAGATACATCATTCTTTAGATGACAACTTTACAACGAATATTATGGATTAAGAATACTGATCAGCGATACGGATTTGATATTTTTGGACCATCATGATGTCTTGCCGGCATCATTGAAAATTGTTGACCGATTCTCTCTTGCAGGAAACAAGCCTATGTTTATGTATACTATGATTGTCTTTTTGAATTTAGTGCTAATACAGTTATATGGAATATGGAATAGGTCTTTGGATTATGGACGCGGATATCCTCTAATGGACGACGGCTGAATTATGAACGACGGACCAGATGCTTGTAATTCCACAAAGAAACCAGTATTTTGCCTGTTTATTCTCAAAGTATCTTGTCTGTTTGCCATGTGTTATCCGATAGGTTTAGTGATTATTTTGCTCGAGAGGGCGCCATGATTGTCTGAATAAAGTTATTAAAGTTATTGAAGTTAGAATGAAAAAAAACAAAGAAAAAAAAACGCGAATGCATTCTGTTGAAACAAATATAAATTTCCATATTTCTATCCACTGCCTATCCTCTATTCAAGATTAACTACATATCCATTCATTTATATATAACCTATTTGGGAATGAATATAATTACGAAATGTATTTTATTATTTAGTTTCTTGGAACTGCACTGGTATTAGTAATGATACACAAATCTAGTTTCAGACGTGGTGCGCATGTCAAAACTAGCGTTGATCTTTAGACATAGAATTGAACTACGAATCCTCGGACAAGATGTTATTACGCATCAATACCAGAATACTAAGCTAGTCTGATATCGATCGTTACCCTTGTCAACATCCTCCCGCCAAAACTGTGCCGATGTGAAAAGGGATGTGGTCAAGATTCATCTGTCTATCAACTTCACCTGAATCATGAATCTTTCCCTCTTTGCCTGAAGGTAGATATCATTAAGTAGAGTATAAATTCCGATGGTGTCAGTTTTTACAAGCAATTACATCTGAGGAGCATCTTAAGTGTCTTACATATATCGGGTTTCATTCTCAATATAGTTCGCAGAGATAGAATGTCCGTTCGAATGTGGTTTGAAGACGATGACACTTTTATGTCTGCTCTTGAGATGATGGTTACTGTCAGTAAGATATATATTGTAATATATCTAATGTCTAATATGTCAGAAGTCAGTCCACATGAGGAGGATATATGACGTGTTACTCAGAGTTCCCGTGTTCTCTACTGTCCCACCTGCAGAGAGACGGCTTAATTTGCAACAAAGATCCACTGATCGATCAAATTTCAAATCCAGAGAGTCTATACAGGAAATTGCTTTATTCCAGGTGGAACCAGTCCAAAACTACAATAACTGTTGCCATATTCGGATGAAACACATGTTATAACAAATACTCCCAAGGTTTCTGAATGACCCAATTGTGCAAACTCGTGTAAGCTCAAAATCACCGTGTACACTTACATTACGCTTATATTATATCATTACACTTATAATATATCCACTAATACATCACTTACTATATCCACTAAGTCTGCACTTATATATTCACTAATACTCCACTTAATATATCCACAAATAACTCTAATTATTTCAAAGCCATAGAAAAACACGTCTGATGGCGAAACTTTACATCATGCAATCATATATAGCCTCTGGTAGCCTTGGTATAGCATGTATTAATTAAAATATCCACGAGAAATTTAGATGAGATATGTTTGTCTAGAAGTAACCAAGATACGACAAAGGGTAGTTGAGTGTTCGAAGCGAGAAAACGTAGAGCCTTCAGTACTCGCCAAGAATTTAATTCGGCATCGCTCCAGCAGCAGGAGGCGCAAATTATGCACTATTTGCAACATACTGGTACAACATACCAGGTGTTGGTGAATGACTTGGGCAATGGTCACTTAAAGCAAGCTCAACTTGGATTACTTTGGAAGGTTCCTTCAACGAACAGAAACAAACGTTTGCATCAGTTCGAGCTGGTCACAAATGTTATATACCATGTATTAATCTTCTAGTCACCATGTTAACAAAGAGGGTGGTTTTATACAGACGTCGTTGAACTTAAAATCTCTCATGGAGGAGCATGCAGTATATAAATGTGATATTGATCTGTTGCATGGGGATGGTTATATGAGGTGAGTCAGGCAACGAAGTTGTGCAGGGTCACCTTCCACACTGTAATTCGATGCGGCTAAAGTCGCCTTGTAGCATCTGTAAGTCCGTGTCGAATTGGAGCGCTATGCAAGAGGTGGGAAAAATTGACGACGTCTGGCGATTAAAAAGCAACCATATGACTCTACAGGAAAGAATTCGTCGACACCCAACATTCAGACTCGAGAATATGGGAGAATCTCGGACGTAGCCTTAGTATCTCAGCCGCGGTTTTATTGCAGCTGTTCATTTGGAGATTATGAAGTATCCATACGGCCCCTAGCACCGGCTTAAGCGGAATTAGATACGCTAGCTCGGTAGCTGTGATGACAGACCAGCTCAAACAACTCATCTGATGTCTGATGGAGTAAACGCCTTAACATGGGGAAACCTGGTATATGCGTGTTGCTTCAAAACAATATTGTCATCTCAAAATAGTCGATGTATGATCATCCAATCCTTGTAAATGGTGTGACTTTACTTGCCAGTCGAATACGCGATCAACCTGTTTCAGCAACAGTAGAAAATGTTATTCACTATGAAAACGTATTATTTACCAGTTAAAATATATTAACTAAAATCCGAGTCTTGTTAAATATCTCAGCCATGTTTTGATAGTATGTGGTCATGCAAACCCTTTGAGCTTTGCGTCAACTGTCGCTTGTTTTTGACCCCTAGAATCTATGATAATTTTGAAATATCCAGGATGGCGACCTTATGATCTCGATATACAGCGGAGCGATTCATGGATACAATGTACGTGTATCTAGCTGAACTTATCTCTCTGATCTCATATTAAATATGCCAGGTTGTTAAATTTGAGTATTCTATTACACAGTTAGATGTTATTGTTGTCAAACTGTCAAACTTTCAGCGACTAAAACGTGTCTCTGTTGAACATCTTTTATTCTCAGCAGACAATTTCTTTCTGAAGAACATTATACCTAGAGAAGTGTACACCATTGATCAAGAGAAGAATTGTACAGATGCCAGGTTGTCTTACAAACCATTATTATTACGATCTTATTATAGGTATATAAATCAACTATGGACTTTAACGACTGACAATAAAAAACAGAAGTATATAATCGTTCGCATCACCTCCAACTGTTGTAATATATGCTAGAAAGTCTATTCACACCAGCTTTCAATGTTCATACAAGTTCTCCAAATGAACAGACACAATCAAACCATGACGGACAAACGGACTGGACATTAATTTGAATGAAATAAAATTTAAGTGTCGTTTTCTATGTGTGCTGCTACGAAAACCACCAATTCATATTATAGCACATGCTACCAATATATAACAGCCATACTACCAACGCTACCATAATTATCAATACATGCTACCGCAATATATAACCGCACCCTCTACCAAGGCTACGACTACATATACTAGCAAAGCTACCACTATATATAGCAACGCATACTGCCAAGGCTAGCACTATATATAACAGCACATACTTCCGAGGCTACCACTATAAAAAAACAACAGATACTACCAAAGCTACCATGATATAAAAACACATACCTCCGAGGCTACCACTCTTCATAACTGCACATAGTACCAAAGCTACCACTATATATAACAACACATGCTATCAAAGCTATAACAACAATTTCAACTGAATTCGCCTCATATCTAAAAGCAGCCACCGAATTTGGTATCCAAACTTTAATTGATAGTCTGCACCCGATGTCAGATCCAACTCCCTAGATAGCTGGGATTGCTGTAAACAAGTGTGAAAGATATACAGGTGAGGTTAAAACATAATTACTGCCACTTGGACATGTGTGTTGTAAACTTGACAGTTTTGACTGACAAACCAGTCGCAATTACAGTCCTTCCTCAGGTAACATTTGATAAATCGATATATACAACTCATTAAGTGTCACTAGGAGCTCATAAATCATTAGAAGAATGCCCCAAGTTTTAATGTTATTATAACTTACACTGTGTTCAGTGTTCCCTGAAGTATTTTGTTGGTTAAATTCGATATGACAGTTTCGCCGAGTTGTTTGTCAAACTCGAAGATGGTAAATGACACAAGTGTGTTAAGGTCAACACTGACAATGAACGGGTATAAATGTTTCACGTAAGGCGTCTAAGTGAAGTAATGGAGATATATGATCGTATTCTTTTGTTAGGCGATAACCATGGACCCTATCAAAATAATTCCATTTCATCACTAAGACAGGTGTGTGGAGAAAATAACATACCAATCTATTGTTGATACCATAACTACGGAACCGCATTTAAACTAAAACATTTGCTCATAGCAGCAAGGGCGGAAACTAGGTCACGCTCATCGTCAATAAATTGATCCATCACTGGTTACATATGATGTGAATGTGAAAAACCTAAAGCTATCTTACAAAGCTATCACTATACGTAATTAAAATTTGGCCTTGAAAACATAGGTTAAGGTCGGTCGACTTGTATATTCTTTTGTCCCATCACCAGTAACATACGCAGTATGTACTTGAAATGCACGACAATAACCCTTTAAAACATATCGCATCAACTAGAATTTGACCTTTATAAAATAAGTCAAGGTCAATCAACTTGAGTACGTTGCACATGTGCTATGAAATTGGAGCGCCTAGATAATCTCCAATACCATATTTTGTCCTCTAGTTCGAGGTCAATCATCTCCAATAGTAATTTCTACAAAGTAGGCTACCATCTGCAAATTGTCCGGTCGTCGGCAAAATAAGGAGAACCGTTGACATTAGAACCTTGATTTTTTTTGCATGAAGGTGCATTAGGGGACTGTTACCAGTAAGTTCTGAGCTGACCTACTTTTCAACTTGGGGCGGGGGGATTTCCAAGAGTTCAGTGCGCGTCGGAGTCCTAATGCCTACCCTACTTCGTAGGTCCTGTGACGTTAGTCACACTGCCATGATGAACCCTCGCCAGTTGCAAATAATATATAAATTTGGAAAACCTGACAGTAATCCTCCAGGATCTAGCGTGTTAAAATCAATAGGTTTCTGTATTCCATAACAATCCACATCTCCGCCAACACTGAATATACACCTGGAAATGAGGTTGCAGAGATTAATTTTGTATGATCAGAAATGCTGACTTAGAGTCGGGAGGCTGAAGATAATGGAAAAATATTTCTGGTCACCAAACAGTAATAGACATCATCAGATTTAAGCCGTGCCTATTTCGTCACCGACCAGGTTCTCGCCCAGCCCAGGGATCCGGTCTTCATCTGTCGGTACCTGTGTTCCTAAACTCAGCCGATCTAGAATCACGAGAGGAATTTATCGAGATCCTATAATGCCGAAATTCATCATGGCGCTAGGTTCCCAAACATACGTGCATCAGACACAAGAGATTCTCTGTATTTTCGCTCCGCTGATCACTCCCATGCAAATACGGTGGATTCTCGGACGTAGCCTTAGTATCTCATCCGCGCTTTCATTGCATTTGTTCATGTGGGGACTATGAAGTATCCACACGGTCCAGCACCAAAGAATGTGTGATGGTTACCCGAGAATAACTCCCTCGGACACTGGCGTGTGTATATCTATTGTCCAGGCCAGGTCAGCTGCCCTTTATGACGTCAAATGCACAGTCGACTCTGCTATTTTGGTACGTTCTATTTTTAAATGAACAGGTTTCCTCGACAGTAACGTTTTTGTAGGCCAGTCGTACAGAATTATTCGTTTCGGTCGAAATTCCATTTTTACCCCATTTTCAAACAATACAAAAGGATTAGTTATTACTCAATGTATCATATATTAACTCGCAACCGTCTTTTAGTTAAATAGTTTGCGATTATGTGAATTATTGCTGTTTCAAAAGTAACTTCTTTTAACGAGCTACGTCATTGTAATGTTGCAAATCGAACTTGCCGTAGAATATCTGGTAGTATGACACAACGGGAACTTGACCCTCGGACTGGTCATCATCGGCTACGGCTGTAGGCGCTTCGATGGTCTCATCATTTTGCAGATTTCAAATCTACATAGTATATAGCCCTACATTGAGGGCATAATACTTCCTCAGTGTTGACTTCAAAGTCACTCCTGCGTTGTACCCACTCGAACTGTGAACCAGATATTTTTCTGGTCTGGCCTGAACGCGTATTCTTGTGACAACACTCACACTTCGACTTGTTGAATGGTACATTACTGTTCATAGTGAAAACTATAATGATTCTTAAATATAACGAGAACAGTTCAGGGAAATACACATGACGATTCCCTCGTTTTTTATACATGGGAAGTATTGCTGACCCATGAAAATAAACCCATTCAGTCACGAGGACTTGGACATGTTATGAGTGTGCTGCAATAAGGGTCGAGTTGTAGCAGTGAATGCAGAAATATGTATACTCAGTTATATCTATATTTTATTAACTGAATATCACTGAAGATTGTTTCACATAACATAAATAAATCCAAATGTTAAATATTAGAAAGAAAGAATAAGAAAATAGGAAGAAATTTTTTCTGATCCAAATGTGAATCGAACTCATAGCTCAACAAACTGGTCACCACACTGTTTTTGAAAGCGAGCAGCCTAACAACTGGACTACGACGACGTCTACTTGAAAAGCATTTTTTACTTGCTCACATAACGTTTCTGGTAGAATACAAGCGAAGCATTTGCACAATTTTTAATTTTGATGAAATATGACACCTCAAACCAGAATGATATTTCAACCGATTGTAACACTAACCATTGTGATAATAAATACACACAAATTGTTTTGGTTTGAGGTGTCATATTTTATATATGAAGGGAAATCCCTTCAGAAAATGTCCCTAAAATGTCGAAAGAGCACAATCGACCGTTTTCAAGGTTGAATAAATGCAGTTTAGAGCAATTGACAATCACCATTTCGCATGATATGAAACTTCAGCATTTTTACAGCACATACCAATAACTTTCACCCGTTTCACTTTCAAACGAAAATCATGTTCACTACCGTCACGTCCGAGGGAGTTATTCTCGGGTAACCATCACACATTCTTTAGGGGATATAATAATGTGGTCAAACTTTAAACATTCATATGGCAGCCTGTTAGTGAAATCAAAAATAAACTAGACCACTGTCCTTGTGAAATTCATCTGTAGGGAAAATGTACACATGCACTACTGGTCCACAAAGAGATTTATATATCCATAGCATACGGCGATGAATGAACGAGTATTAATGGCTGTGATCTATTTACTGAATGTGCCATAGATTTAAAGGATAGTAGGCTAATCAGTATTGAGGTCATTAATTGAACTAATAGCCAGTCACTATTTTGACTCCCAATAGTGACAGTCACTTTGTATCATTGTTTCGAATGGACAATTTGCATAAAAAGAAAATTTTGGGAAAGTTCACGGTTTGAGTCAGCCGATTTGAGTTGTGCAACATGCCCAAGAAATTTAAAGTTGATTGACAAGAGCTTTCAAGCTATTCGATGGACAAGATTTTCAAAGGGATAGTTTGCATTTAAGAGAAATTGTAGAAAAAATCAAGGTCCCAGTTTAGGTCAGATCCATTTCTCACTTCCCAGTTTCAGTTAAATGCATCCAAATGGTATGCGACGGCTAGAGAAGTGGCGGGTGAGGAAAGAGAAGAAGAAGAAAACTGGCAAACACATAAGGCATCCCTGATATGCCTGATACTCCGGTAATAGTCAACTCTCAATTGTTTCTCCATGGTATGCATGCGTCTTACCACACCTGGAATGTGTCTTCCATCGGTAAAAATACTTCACACACTGGCATGCCAAAACAATCGATTGGCCCATTTCCCATGGCAGGAAAATACGCATTCCGACATACAAAGCAAACCCCTGGATTCTTGACTGGTTAAGTGTCAGCCGTAAATCGGTGATATATTACCTCATGAATATAAAAGGTATATCCGTAGTAAACAAGCGGAATGTGGAGCATTTCCGCATGATTGACATATCTAGCATAAATATATAGAGATTAATTTTGGCCGGTGGTCGTACATGTCTGTCCGATCAGACCTTATTCTTCATTCAATTCCTTTTAAGCAATCCCGGTTCATCCAGTATAGTACCATAATTAACACAAACAATTTTCAAATTCTTCTTTGTCCCTATGTAAGAGGAAAGTCCGCTGGCTCTGCTTGTTAACCTAGATAAGACTTGTTTTCATAACACTAACTGGAAAGTGTATAGTCTCTCATACATGGAAACGCATACGAGTACGTAGGAGCAATCATGAAAGGCAAGCGGCACTTTGAAGAGGATATGGGGTTACCATCCACAGAGGCTATGCCAAATGTGGTCAAAATCCGCAAGCAGCCGTTCCAGGACATGTTACCTTTATAGTATCCTGGACAGCCTGAAGACGCTTAGGACCCGAGCAAACGAACGACGGACGAGAGCGAACATGGCCGATGATTGACTCGTCAGAAAGGTGGGCAAGAGAAGCCGACGATGCTTCTGATACACGGACAATAAATACGATTATAAATATCTTACCCCTCAGCGTTAGGGCATCAATACATTAAGGCGGGCGTTGATGGCGTTTATATCGCTTGACCATTGACCTTTACCCCAGCCCACACAGTATGTCAGTGATAAAGAAATAGCTATTACATGCTACACATGCGAACACATTTGATGGGATGACCACATGTACGGCCACGAGCACTCGCTTGAGGGCGGTGAGATAGAGGAGTCAAAGAATTCCGGAAATATGATATTCTTGTTTACACACCAGATTAAAACCTATGCATAAAAATGTGTAAGCAACTGTTCGAATTAGCCAAAAGGATAGGTGGTTATGAATTTCAAGTTTTCATTCAGAACAATAATTGGTCGCGAGTAATGGTCGCGCTTTGTTAAAAAATAGCTCGAGGTCTAGTCAAAAGAAGCAGATGCAACTCATGGCTTAGATACATGGGGTTCGTTACCGTTGATGATTGGATAATTATGTTGATATGGTGGGGTGGTACGTCGCGGTCGTGGGGAAAATTTCACGACCTCGACCTCCCCGCCCAAATCATCAGAATTAACCCATTATCAATGGTAACTAGCCCATGTGAGCTTAGACGCCGATCTTGCTAGGATGCACACCTGAATACGGTCATAAGCTAACGACGTATATACCTGAGTGTGAGGTTGCAGATATTAATTTTGTGTGAATAAACTTAGAATTTAGTTTCTTGGAACTGCACTGGTATTAGTAATGGAGCACAAATCTAGTTCCAGACGTGGTGTTCATGTCAAAATGTCGCTTTTAAACTAGCGTTAAGAGTATAGACAGAGACAGAACTGAACTACGAATCTTCAGACAATGTGTTATAACGCACGAAAACTAGAAAACTAAGCCAGTCTGCAGTCTGCTATCTTAACCACAGTCGATATCCTCTCGCAAGAAATGTGCCTATGTGAGCTGTTGTCAATTACAAGCGTCTAGTCCGTCATTCATAATCCAGCCGTCGTCCATTAGAGAATATCCGCGTCCATAATCCAAAGACCTATTCCATTTTCCACATAACAGTATTAGCACCAAATTCAAAAAGACAATCACAGTATACATAAACATAGGCTTGTTTCCTGCAAGAGAGAAGCGGTCAACAGTTTTCAATGATGCCAGCAAGACATCATGATGTTCCAAAAATATCAAGGTTCAGCAGTCTTTCAAATTCACCTGAAGCACGGATCTTTCACTCCATGCCTGAGTATTAAGTAGAGTATAAATTCTGAGAGTGTCAGACTTGACATTCGGTAGCATCTTAAGTGTCCTATATAGATCGGGTTTCAGTTTCAATATAGTCCGCAGAGATAGAATGTCCGTTCGAGTGAGGTTTGAAGACGATGACATTTTTATGTATGCTCTTGAGGCGAAGGTTGTTGTATTCCCTACTGTCCCATGTGCAAAGAGACGGCTTAATTTGCAACAAAGATCCACTGATCTATCAAATTTGAAATCTAGAGGGTCTATACAGGAAACTGTTTTATTCCAGGTGGAACCAGTCCAAAAACCACAATAACTGTTAACATACTTGGATGAAACACCAGATATAACAAATACTCTCAGGGCTTCTGGATGACCCAAATGTGCAAATTCGTGTAAGCTCACAATCAGTGTCTACACTTACATTGCACTTATATTATATTATTACACTTATAAAATATCCACTAAAATACATCACTTAATATATCCACTAAGTCTGCACTTAATATATTCACTAATACACCACTTAATATATCCACAAATAACTCTAATTATTCCAAATCCACAGAAAACACATCTAATGGCGAAACTTTACATCATGCAATCATATATAGCCTCTGGTAGCCTTGGTATAGCATGTATTAATTAAAATATTCACGAGGAATATAGATGAGATATGTTTGTCTAGAAGTAACCAAGATACGACAAGGGGTAGTTGAGTGTTCGAAGCGGGAAAACGTACTCGCCAAAAGGCAAACACTGAGCGACACCAATGTGCAAGAATTTAATTTGGCATCGTTCCAGCAGCAGGAGCCGCAAATTATGCACTATTGGCAACATACTGTTACAATATACCAGGTGCTGGTGAATGACTTGGGCAATGGTCACTTACCGCAAGCTCAACTCGGATTACTTTGAAAGATTACTTCAACGAACAGACACAAACATTTGCATCAGTTCGAGCTGATCCCCAAAGTTATACCATGTGCTAATGTTCTAGTCACCATGTTAACAAGGAGGGTGATGTTATATAGACGTTGTTGAACTTACAATCTGTGATGGAGGAACATGCAGTATATAAATGTGATATAGGTCTGTCGCCTGGGGATGGTTATATGAGGTGAGTCAGGCAATGAAATTGTGCAGCATCACCTTCCTCACTATAATTCGATGCGGTTAAAGTCACCTTGTAGCATCTGTAAGTCCCTATGAAATTGGGGCGCTATGCAAGAGATGGGAACAATTGACGACGTCTGACGACTAAAAAGCAACCATATGGCTCTACAGGAAAGAATTCGCCGACACCCAACATTCAGACTCAAGAATATGGAGGAATCTCGGACGTAGCCTTTGTGTTCATGTGGAGACTATGAAGTATCCACACGGCCTCCAGCACCGGCTTAAGCGGAATTAGATACGCTAGCTCGAGCTGTGATGACAGACCAGCTCAAACAACTCAGCTGATGTTAATGGATGAGCATCATGGATGTCTGATAGAGTACACATCTTAACATGGGGAAACCTGGTGAATGCGTTTTGCTTCAAAATAATATTGTCATCTCAAAACAGTCGATGTATGATCATCCAATCCTTGTAAATGGTGTATTATAAGTTTACTTGCCAGTCGAATACGCGATCAACCTGTTTTCAGCAAGAGCAGAAGAAGTTAGTCACAAGGAAAACGTATTATTTGCCAGTTAAAATATATTAATTAAAATTCCGAGTACTGTTAAATATCTCAACCATGTTTTGATTGTATGTGGTCATGCAAACCCCTTGAGCTTTTGCGACAATTGTTGCTTGTTCTTGACCCTCAGAATCTATGATAATTTTGAAATATCCAGGAATGCGACCTTATGATCTCGATAAACAGTGGAGAGATTCATGGATACAATTTACGTGTATCTGGCTGAACTTATCTATCTGATCTCATATTAAATATGCCACGTTGTTAAATTTCAGTATTCTATTACACAGTTAGGTGTTATTGTTGTCAAACCTCTGTCTCTGTTGAACATCTTTTATTCTCAGCAGACATTTTATCTCTGTAGAACATTATACCTAGAGTAAAGTGTAAAGCATTTATCGAGAGAACAATTGTATAGTTGTCAGGTTACGTGTTACAAACCATTATTACTGCAATCTTATTTAGGTATATAAATCAACTATGGTCACCCTACGCTTAAAAGATTTAAGATTTAAGCCGTGCTTATTTCGTCACCGACCAGGTTCTCGCCCAGCCCAGGGATCCGGTCTTCATCTATCGGTACCTGTGTTCCCAAACCCAGCCAACCTAGAATCGTGAGAGGAATTTATCGAGATCCTATAATGCCGAAAATCATCATGGCGCTAGGTTCTCAAACATGCGTGCATCAGACCCAAGAGATTCTCTGTATTTTTGCTCCGCCTGATCACTCCCATGCAAAGATGTCGATCGGAATGTACACACTATCAACGGGGTATATCAGTTTACATCATGTATATGATTAGGGGTGATTGCAGCCTTTCATTTCAGGAATGAGTCCGTTCCAACAACACTGAGACAGTACTTCACATAGAAACCAGTATTTTGTCTGTTTATTCTCTTAGTATCTTGTCTGTTTGTCATAAGTTAATCAATAATTAAGGGGGATAACTCCCAATTTTGTGATTATTTTGCTCGAGAGGGCGCCATGATTGACTGAATAAAGTTATCAAAGTTATCTAAGTTAGGATGAAAAAATGAAGAAAAAAATCCAGGAAAAACCGCAGACGCATTCTGTTGAACTAAATATAAATTTCCAGATTTCTGTCCGCTGCCTATCTTCTATTCAATATTAATTACATATCCAACCATTTATATCTAACTAATTTGGACATGGATATAATTAGGAAATTTATTTTATTATTTAGTTTCTTGGAACTGCACTGGTATTAGTAATGATACACAAGTCTAGTTTCAGACGTGGTGCGCATGCCAAAATTTCACTTTTGGACTAGCGTTGATCTATAGACAGAGATAGAATTGAATTACGAATCCTCGGACAAGATGTTATTACGCATCAATACCAGAATACCAAGCTAGTCTGATATCTTTACCCTTGTCAACATCCTGAAAAGAGGCGTGGTCAAGATTCATCTGTCTATCAACTTACCTGAATCATGAATCTTTCACTCTTTGCCTGAAGGTATTATCATTAAGTAGAGTATAAATTCCGATGGTGTCAGTTTTGACAAGCAATTGTATCTGAGGAGCATCTTAAGTGTCCTATATATCGGGTTTCAGGCTCAACATAGTCCACAGAGATAGAATGTCAGTTCGAGTGGGGTTTGAAGAAGATGACACTTTTATGTCTGTTCTTGAGAAGATGGTTGCTGTCAGTACGATATATATTGTTTTATATCTAATGTCCAACATGCCAGAAGTCAGTCAACATGAGGAGGATATATGACGTGCTACTCAGAGTTCCCGTGTCTCCTGTAGAGAGACCGCTTAATTTGCAACAAAATCCACTGATCGATCAAATTTCAAATTTAGAGTGTCTATAGAGGAAATTTCTTGATATCAGGTGCAACCAACCGCAAAACCATAATAACTGTTATACCATACTTGGAGGAAACACTTGATATAAAAATACTCCCAAGGATTCTGGATAACCCAGATGTACAAACGTTTATACTCATCATTACACTCAACATATCCACTAATACATCACTTAATATATCCACTAATATAGCACTTAATATATTCAGTAAAACATAAATTAATATATCCACTGATAACTTTAGTTAATCCAAAGCCAAAAGAAAACCCGTCTGACAATACTATACACCGTGTCATCATATAGGCTTGGGTAACTTTAGCATAGAATGTAATACATAAAATATTCACGAGGAACATAGATGAGGTATGTTAATCTAGAAGTAACCAAGATACAACAGCGGGTAGTTGAGCGATCGAAGCTAGAAAACGAGAGCCTACAGTGCTCGACGAAAGGCAAATACTGAACATCAATGTGCGAGAAATCAATTCGTCTTCGTTCCAGCAAAGACGCAAATTGTAATTTTCGGCAGAAATTATGAATACCTGTTATACTAATATAGCATCAAATATAGGTCCTGCAACTGGTTCAAATCAATCCGAGCATCCAAGTATTGGTGCCATCAAATCTGAGATCGAAATTAGAGTTTCATTTGAACCGACAGGAAGTCGAAACGAAGATCACCAGATTGAATCCTAGAAATGCAACCGACCCGGATGAAATACCATCCGAAATTTTGAAATTAACTGTTAAGAAGGTGATTCATCCACTATGTAATCTTATAAATAAATGTCGGACGGAGTGGGGTTTCCCCCTCGAATCTAAAAAAATGCTAATGTGTTATCAATCTATTAGAAGGGCGACAGCATGATGAAATCCAATTATCGCCCAGTTAGTGTTTTAAATATCTTCTCCAAGATATTTGAAAGTGTATATGCAAATCAAATAAATGCTCATAACGTTTTATCTGATTTTATATCAGCATATAGATCTAACTATAGCTGTCAAGATGTTCTTCTCTTTTTAGTAGAAAAGTGGAGAACTTGTTTGCGCGAGAATCAAGCTGCAGGTGCACTCTTAATGGATCTGAGTAAGGCATTAGATTGCATGCCACATGAGCTACTTTTGGAGAAATTAAAGGTGTACGGATTTTCAGATAATTCCTGTAAACTTCTTGGCAGTTATCTGTCTGGTCGCAAGCAGCGTCTTAAGCTTGGTGACTACTGTAGTGAATGGGGAGATGTCATTAAGGGTGTTCCCCAGGGGTCAGTATTAGGATCGATCTTATTTAATATATTTATGAATGACATATTCCTTTTCATCTCTAAAGCCGATTTGGTAAATTATGCCGATAATAACACGCTTACTGAGGTGGGACAAACTGCCAGGGAGGTGATCAGTTGTAATAAAATGGTTTTGTGATAATCAAATGTCTGTAAATGCAGAAAAATTTCAAGCTATTCTGTTTGGCTTTGAAATTCATGACGTTAAATATAAATAGCTGTCTGATTCCTACTCAAGATCATGTCAAACTTCTCGGTGTGAATATTGACAAACAGTTAAATTGTGATATACATATAAATGAGATCTGTAGGAAGGCCTCACAACAATTTAATGTATGATCTACATGTTAGATATTAAGTGCCGACTCAATATTTTCAGAAGCTTGGTATTATGCCATTTTAATTATTGTCCCTTAGTATGGCATTTCTGTAGTAAGAAATCCATCAATAGGATGGAACGCGTCCATTATAGAGCATCAAAAGTGGTTTTTGGTGACTTCTCTAGCTCTTACGAAGCCTTGTTAAATAAGGCGGAGGTGAATAATCTTGAATTATCCAGATTTAAATCCATTGCAGTCCAGGCTTACACAATTTTAAACGACATTTCACCAACATATCTATCAAATCTTATTGAGATGAAGCAGAATATATGCCATTTCAGAGGTGAACAGCACACTCTGAGTCTCCCATTTTTAGAACCAAGAAATATGGCCAAGATAGTTTTATGTTTTTAGCTCTAGATATGGAATTGTCTTCCTTTGAACTTAAGGCAGAGCTCAGATTTTAAGAGGATACTGAAGACTTGGGATGGGCTACAGCGCAAATGTTCAGTGTGCTCCCGAAAATAGTTCATATGGGATACATAGATGTGGTTCCTCTCAGTTATGATTTTATTCGATGTTATTTATTTATTTATATCTATGTATGTTGATTTTATCTGATGTCGGATTGACTAGCCACCGGCTAATGTTTATATGTTGTAAAACATCTCCGCCCTTAAATAAAGTTATCAATCAATCAATCATTATGCCCTATTTGCAATATACCGATTCGACATTACCAGGTGCTGGCAAAATGTATTGAGCAAATTATGGCGACTTACTGCAAGCTCAACTTGGATTACTTTGGAAGATTCCTGTAGCGAACAGACACACACATTTGCATCAGTTCGAGCTGATCCCCAAAGTTATACCATGTTCTAATCGTCGAGTCACCAAGTTAACAAATAGGGTGGTGCTATATTGACAAGTACGGTTGTTCAACTTGAAAACTCCAACTTCATGCAGTACATAAATGTGATATAGATATGTGACCTGGGGATGGTTATATGGGCGAGTCAGTCAACGAAATTTTGGCAGGGTCGTCTTGCTCATTTAGATTCGGTATGGCGATATTTTTGTAAGCTGCTGTGAAATATGTTTCGGTTCAAGCAATATTGTCATCTAAAAATACAGCCCCTGAATATGGTTTGTGGTTACTTGCCAGTCGAGTACGCGGTCAACCTTTTTTTCGGCGATATAAACAGTAGAAAATGTCTCAATAAAAACGTATCATTCACCAATGAAAATATATTAACTGAAATCCGAGTCCTTTGTATATGGTCATACATGCTTTTGCATCAATTGTTGCTTGCTTTCGGTCCCTAGAATGTATTATGATTTTGAAATATTCAGGAATGCCACCTTATGATCTCGATATACAGTGGAGACAAATAGGGTGGTGCTATATTGACAAGTACGGTTGTTCAACTTGTAAACTCCAACGGAGGAATATGCAGTACATAAATATGATATCGATATGTGGTCTGGGGATGGTTATATTTTTGGTAGGATCGTCTTGCTTATTTAGACTCGGGATGGCGACATATTTGTAAGCTCCTGTGAAATATGTTTTGGTTCAAGCAATATTGTCATCTAAATAGCAGTCGATGCATGATCATCCAACCCTTGAATATGTGTGAGGTTACTTGCCAATCGAATACGCGGTCAACCTTGTTTTCGGCGATATAACCAGCAGAAAATGTCAGTCCCAAGAAAAACATATCATGATCATTCACCAGAGGAAATAAATTAATTGAATTACAACACATATAATGGAAGTGGGAAGAGGTGCCGACATACTGACAGAGTCACATGTCTTCACAGTATAGTCTTCCGGTTAACCTATTCTAAAGCACATACCAAGAATCTAACGATCCGAGTCCTTTGTATATGGTCATACATGCTTTTGCATCAATTGTTGCTTGCTTTCGGCCACTAAAATGTATTATGAAGTTGAAATATCCAGGAATGCCACCTTATGATCTCGATATACAGTGGAGAGATTCATGGATACAACTTACGTGCTGCACGTATCTATCTGATCTGATACTATAGTATGCCAGTTTATTAAAGGACCTTGTATCTTTAGCTGGGTAAATGGCCCCAGGACAGGTGCAATAAGAAGCACTAAAATAAAATACTTCCACTACAAGAAATTGTTCAAATTTCAAGGCACTGAGTCTCATCATTCTCGAGTAACAGGACCGTGAAGTAGTGCATTCGCGCGAAATAGATTCTGAGGTGAAAACAATTCTTGTTGTTCTCTGTAATCATATGAAGATAAACGATAACCAGGACCAGATTTGATCTACGACTACGTATTGAAACAGCGAGTATGCTGTATTAAGCTGGTTCTGGTTATCTTTTATATTCATATGTTATGGAAAGAAATATGTGTTTTCGCCTCAAAATTTGCGATTTTGCACGAATGCACTACTTCACGGCCCTGTTATTCGAGAATGATGAGACTCAGTGCCTTGAAACTTTTCTGCGTATGCATTACAATATTGTACTTCATGTCAATTGGACAATATCTTTTAGATGCAATATTTTATTTTTGGCACTTCTACAGCACCTGTTTTGGGGCCATTCACCCATCTAAACATACGTGGTTCTTTGAGTATTCTATTACACAGTTGAGTGTTTTAGGTGTGAATCCGTGACACCTTCAGTGACTGAAACGTGTGTCTGTCAAAGATCTTTTATTCTCGGCAGACATTTTATCTGTGGAGATTCAATGAAGAACATTATAAGTAGACGAGTGTAAACCATTAATCAAGAGAAGAATTTTATAGTTGTCAAGTTAAGTGTTACAAAGCATTATTGCTACGATCTTATTTTAGTTATATAAATCAACTATGGACTTTGAAGACTGGCAATAAAATAACACAAGTACGTGAACGTTCATGTTATCTCCAAGTGTTGCTTGAAAATCCTATTCACATCAGCGTTCAATATCCATACAAGCTCTTCATATGAACAGGCACAATCAAAGCATGTTTGTATATAACAGCAGCTACCGAATTTGCCGAATAAGAGTCCGCGCTACAAAAGTTACGGGTACCGATCACAGTCCATATTACTTTACTTATCAATAACAGTACATACTACCAAAGTTCCGATACCGCTCGCAGGACATACAACCAAAGTTACCGATAACAGCCCATGCTGTAAAAGTTACTGCCCTTGGCCGATGTTAATAAAGGTTACAGTTAATTCTTACGGTTTGTTCCTTGGATGGTACAGTTGAAATACGTGGTACTACAAAATAATAAATTTATATCTTGTTCATCATTTTATAATCCCTAAACTTTATAGTCTGCGATATTTTTTATTTTTATTTATTTATTTTTCTGACACGGGGTCATAACTCTCTAGATAGTTGGGATACCTATTATCAAGTCTGAAAGATATACAGATGAAGTAAAAAAAATAATTACTGCCAATTGAACACGTGTGTTGTAATCTGGCAGTTTTGACTGACAAAACGGTCGCAATTACAGAGTCATTAAACGGGTAACATTTGATAAATCGATATATATATCTCATTAAGTGTCG
Organism: Hanleya hanleyi; assembly: GCA_036873755.1. Lineage (NCBI taxonomy): Eukaryota > Metazoa > Mollusca > Polyplacophora > Lepidopleurida > Hanleyidae > Hanleya > Hanleya hanleyi. The sequence continues at coordinate 10,747 of JAVTVY010003960.1, read as the reverse complement.
ATAGGAGCTCATTAATCATTAGATGAATGCCCCATGTGTTAATGTCAGTATAACTTACACTGTGTTTAGTTTTCTCCGAAGTAGTTTGTTGGTATAACATTAAATTTGATATGACAGTTTCACCGTGTTGTTTGCCAACTCGAAGATGGTAAATGACACAGGTGTGTTAAGGGTCAGCGGCTGACAATAAACAGGTATAAGCGTATCCCGTAAGGCGTCGAAGTGAAGTAATTAATCGAGATATATGATAGTGTACTTTTGTTAGACTATAACCATTCCGTTTTATCACTAACACAGCTAGGTGTGTGGAGAAAATAACATATCAATCTATTGTTGATATCGTAACTACGGAACCCAAACTAAAACATTTGCTCTTATTATACCTCATGTAAATTCGTAATGTTTTCAATGGTTGACAGCCTGTCAAGTGTCATTCTACAAATCGTGATGTTCAGTGATGATGCAGTCATATCTTGCTTTACCTTTGAACAAGTGTCATGTACCACCGCAGAGCGTTGAACATGACAAATTGTTTCACGGCGACGTCTGCCGGACCAAGAGTTGCCCCTCATAGTGCGCGCGCGCCAGCATACGCCCCGAAGCGAAGATTGATGTGTGTCTTCGTCGACCTGATGTGTGTACGTCGGCCCGTTGGTAATAGAAATTAGTGAATGTGATTTGGTGATTGACTGAAATAAATTTGGCATCTTTTGAGAAGGTACGTAAGATCCCCGAGAACGTTACTCATCCAAATTATGCGATTGAGTCGACAAACAAGCCGAGATCGAACAGTCGATCTTGACATGGCGTTTTGAAATCAACAACGGTCGCGCAGTGTTGAATAAGATATGCTTATTTCACCGAATCATCCTCGTTCACATGATTATAAAGTTCCCATTTTATTCAAATAGGACATTCGGTATAATAAAACAACTATGTTATAGAATGGGACATTACGATTTTTCAGCTCTCGACAAGTGATGTCCCACTCTATAACATGTTATATTATTATACGTCATGTAAATTTGTAATGTTTTCATTGGTTGACAGCCTGTCACGTGTCATTCTACAAATCGGGATGTTCAGTGATGTTGCAGTCATATCTTGCATTACCGTTGAATAAATGTCATGTACCACGGCAGAGCGTTGGACATGACAAATTGTTCCACGGCGACATCTGCGGGACCAAGAGTGGCCTCCCATAGTGCGTGCGCCAATGCAAAACCAAAACAAATATTGATGTGTATCGTCGGCCCGTTTATGATAGAAATTAGTGAATGTGATTTGGTAATTGACTGAAATAAATTTGGCATCGTTTGAAATGGTGCGTAAGATCACCGAGAACGTTACTCATCCAAATTATGCGATTGAGTCGACAAACAAACCGGGATCGAACAGTCGATCTTGACATGGCGTTTTGAAATCAGCAACGGTCGCGCAGTGTTGAACACGATATGCTTTTTTCACCGTACCATCCTCATTCACATGATTATAAAGTCCCCATTTTCTTCAAATAGGGCATTCGGTATAATAAAACAACTATTGCATGTTATAGAGTGGGACATCACGATTTGTCAGCTCTCGACAAATGATGTACAACTCGCGCTGCGCGCTCGTTGTACATCACTTGTCTCGAGCTGACAAATCATGATGTCCCACTCTATAACATGCAATAATTGTATAATGTCGACTCTACGGTTCCGTAGGTAACAATTAGTAGCAAGTGCGAAAACTAGGTCACGGTCACCTCCAAAGAAACTGATCCATCATCAGTTACATATGATCTGAATATGGAAAACAAGCGTCTAGTCCGTCATTCAATATTCAGCCACCGTCAATAAAAGAATTTCCGCGTTCATAATCCAAAGACCTATTCATATAATAGCATTAGCACAAAATTAAAAGAATAAATCATAGTATAAATAAAACTAGGCTAGTTTCCTGCAAGAGAGAAACGGTCAACAGTGTTCAATGATGCCAGCGTGACATCATGAGATTCCTAAAATATCAAATCCGTATTGCGAATTCTTAATCCACATGACGTTCGTTGTAAACTCTAGAATATGATGCATCTCAATCACGCTTTGATTGTGATTGTCCATATGAACACTATGAGGATCTTGAAATACATGGATTCATACCTGGCCTAGCTCCGAGTTAAGCGGAATTAGACACAAGTTACCAAAACCTAAAGCTATCCTACAAAATCTATGACTATACATAATTAGAATTTGACCTTGAAAAACATAGGTTACGGTCGATGAACTCAAACGGTCGGTATATTCTTCTATGCCATCACCAGTGACAAATATAGTATGAATTTGAAATGCAAAGCTATAACCCGTTAAAACATATCGAATAAACTAGACATTGACCTTAATAAACTAGGTCAAGGTTGGTCAACTTGAATAGTCTGCTGGTCAATCACCAGTTGCATATGTGGTATGAAATTTGATAGTCTAGATAATCTCCAATACTATAATTTGTCCTTAATAAAGTAGTTTGACGACAGTCATCTTCAATAGTTTGTTGACCCATCTCCAGTTTTGCATATATTGTATGAATTTGAAAAGCCTGACAGTAATCCTTCAAAATATATTGTGCTAAGAAGCAAGATTGTCAGATAGACGAAGGGGCACGCAGACAAATACACTTTGGACAAAATTGTCCGAGGGTTAATCATCAATAATCTTCGGAACGATTTACTGATTTTCGGTCAAAATGACCTCAAAATGAATATAGGGTTCTTCTTTGCTCCATGCATGGCTATTATATATACGGTACCCAGAGTTTGGTACCAAGCCATGACATGGAACTAGGTATATCGCACTGTTTAAAACAGTTAAGACAGAGGGACAGACAGACGGACAGAACTCACTATCGCAATATACGAACTCCTCTCACGACAGTTTTATAAAATATCATTGAACACGATCGTCGGTTTTAATGGTATATTGGTGATATATCTGGGTTTATAATGAGCACGGCCAGATCGGGTCGAAGACGGGAAAAAAAGAAATCCTAACAAAAACAAAAGTCCGACATCGTGGTGCAAGTTTCTCACCACTTGACGATTTCCTGGTGTAAAGGCTAAATATATCATATCCTCGTAAAATAGGCGTTAGTTATCGGCAAGGCATTGTTGTCAAAATGATGCAATAGTCCGTCGCCTGTCTAAACTGAAAGCGAAATTGATGATGGCCTGCATTCAGGATCTTCACTGTGGGTAAAATGAGGATACATGTAGTGGAAATTTGCCAAGGAACTCCTGCAGGTTTGGAGCGTCGTCATTCAGTATGTTGTGTTCTGCATTCTATAATTATAGATTTAGTGAGACTGAGGGTATATAAACTATATACCAACTATTAAAAACTATGAAAATAGTTGGTGTGTAGGGCCTGAAGATAGCTGTTAGATCCAGGAACCCGAGACTCAAACTTAAATTGATGGACAGGAATAGTTTCCTTCTGGTCCTGAATTGATAAATAACACGAGGATCAGCGGTCAGCGCGACAGCTCGTGCAACCACACACACCTGTCACTTCAAAGCGTGGGCATTCTCGACAAGTTGACGTTAATTTTAATGTCTCGTCTCTGGATCATAGTGAAGAGTTGACGGTACAGGAACAAACTAAGTCCCTACACAATCTGGATGACAGCGAGATGTTTACAGATTCCCTTCAACAGTGTTCAAATATGTCGATCTGTTCATACTAGCACCAGTCCAGCACTTCCCACACGGCTATGGACGATATATCTGCCACATGTCGTACGTGATATATATCCCGAACACATCACGTATATAGTCCCCACGCGTCCAAAACTCCGGATTATCACTTACATATTAGACCGTAGAAGAGCATGTCATACCTTATGTTCTCTGTACTTCGTTCATTTTGTATCGATTGAGAGAGCCCGGAGAGTAGTAAATATAGGTTCATGGAAATGTAGGGCTTATAGGTGGGAGGATATTACTTCGATTCAAGGAATATATTTGGTAAAGAATGTCTGAGGAACATTTTATATAAATACAGGCCTGCTCCCGCATCCCTCCACCCCACCCCATCCCAGGACCACTTTGCCCCCACCCCAATAAACTGTCAGATATGTTTTGAGAGTCGTCTGAAATTGCCAAATTTTCCGTCGTAGTCCCCCCGCCCCACCGTTCATATATTCATAAGTCCCAAGTACTGGACCGTTCACATTGTTGGGTGGGAAAAGCTGACAAATATTATCGGCGAATTGGAAATTTCATTGAAAAATGGTGATTGGCCTTTTACTCAGCTCTTATGACATGGTTTTATTGCGAAATATTCCACCTCTTTCAAATTTCTCACAAGCACCACAGTGCGTCAAATGAAATATAAAATTCCATACCCGCTGAGTGAGGGAGCTCATCACCGTCTCCCTCTCTCCCACCAACCAATCAATATTCAAGTCGCTCCTTCGCGCCTGATATGTAGACAAATTAGTTTTAGAGACCATCCGCATTTTCACATTGTCAACTGCCGATAGTTCTATCCCTTTTCGAATGGAAATATGTCATCATAACTTTATTTGGCGCATTACTATTTTGCAAAGTATAGCATTCGCTGGCTCTAAAGAAAAATGTGACGATTCCAATTAATGTTACAAAACAATATTCTATAGAAACATGTCTCGACATATGATATACGATCACTGATGGCAAAATACGATCCTAGCATGCAGGAAGTCCGTTTAAATGGGGAGTATATAGTGTTCGAATGTCTCCATGGTGTTCAAACGAACAATTATGTTCAGATTTCAGCCGTGTCCATTTCGTCACCGGTCAGATTCCCACCCCTCCCAAGAATCAGGTATTGATCTATCGGTACCTATGTTGCCAACCTATCATGGGGGAGATTTATTGAGATCCGATAATGCCGAAAAGGCATGGCGAGACACCCAAACATTCGAAGCAACTGTGTGCATCAGACCCAAGAGACGGTATTCTCGCTTCACTGTTCACTTCCATGCGAAGACAGATTCATATGGGATGGTACACACAATCAATGGGGTATATCAATTTTACATCAGATACAATGTGAGTAGATTTAAAAAATGAATATGAATCTCCAGATTTCTATCCCATGCCTATCCTCTATTCAAGTCTACGCCAAAACCACGTGGTAAGGTAACCTGTGGTGAAGTATTACCTATTCCCCATGTTTGCCTTTGGTGTGGACATGCCATGGTGCCTATTCGCTATTGACTACATATCCATCCATTTATATCTAACTCATCTGGTCAGAAAAGTCTTACGGAATAACTAGATAGCTAATGAGTTCTTGAAATTTCTCGTCTCTATACTATTCTTTCTCGACATGACCTCATTGAACACCTTAATTCATTAATAATATCGTTGTTCAATAGAACTTGTTACCGGTATGTTAATGTCAGAAGCTATATTGAGGCTCTACTGCATGTAAAGGATATCACTCTTGGGATGTTTCTTTGTTTATAGAATTGCATGAATTTTAGCAATACCAAACAGCGTATAGTTATCACAAAAGAGTACAAATTTTGCATCACTTTGGCAGACCTAAATCAATTCTTGTTTGAATACGCTATAGGCAGAAATTGTCTAAAGATAACCATCCCAAAGCCCGTTCCTCCTCATTCACCAAACACTATATAGACGATCTCCTAGCACTGGATAATCCCCATATTAGCGACAGTGCGGAGGATATTTATCCCACCTCATTACCGCTTCATTGGATTTTACGGAAACAACAGCTAGCCCAGAGGGAACATCATATCTGGACCTATAATTTTACAAGGATGATCAGGGTTTCCTCTCACGTCTACTCTACGACAACAGAGACGATTACAATTTTGACAAAGTTAACTAACTACTCATTTCTGGATAGCAATATTCCAGAATGACCTGCATACGACGAATACATATCTCGCCTGGTAGCATTCTCTATACCATGTGCAGACTCTGACGATTTTAATCATCGCTACAGAATATTAATGCAGAAAACTAGTCAAACTAGCCTCCAAAGTTTCTCAAATATCGTACACTGACAGCAAATACGTTCGTAGCGTACAAGATCTCTGTGGTACGTTTTGAATATCATGAGTGTTACCTCTTCATGGTATTCAAATGAACAATCACAGTTGAAGCGTGACTGAGATACATAAAGAATAACGATCAGTGATTAGGATTTTATGTATAGAACATCATCAAACAATTGACCGCTTCTCTCTTGTAGGAAATTATCACGTTTTTTTTATACACATTTTGAGTTGGCGTTAACTGTCATAGGTATTTCGATTATTGACGCGGAAATTATTTTATGAACGACTGACGCTTGCTATGGATATAAATTACATTGTTTTTTAATATTTAGATTCTTGACATTGTACTAACGTAATAAAACACAAATCTAGTTTCAGACGTAGAGCACACGTCAAAATGTTACCTTTGAACGCGTTGAACTACAAACAGAGACGAAACTGTATGACGAATCTTCGGACACGGTGGTATTACGCATCATCACTAGAAAAGTAAACCAGTCTGCTATCTTTAACCCTTGTCAACATCCTCCCGTCAAAACTGTGTCGATGTGAAAAGAGGTGTGGTCAGGGTTAAAATGTCTATCAACGTCACCTGAAGCATGGATCTTTCACTCCATGTCTGAAGGTAGATATTATTAAGTAGAGTATAAATTATGATGGTGTCAGTTTTGACAAGCAATTCTATCTGAGGAGCATCTTAAGTGTCCTATATATGAATGAATGAATGAATGAATGTTTATTCACCAATAAAATCAATCCATGTACATTAACATTATACACACTATATATCGGGTTTCAGTTTTAATATAGTCCGCAGTGATAGAATGTCCGTTCGAGTGGGGGTTGAATACGATGACACTTTTATGTCTGTTCTTGAGACGATGCTTGCTGTCATTACGATATACATTGTAATATGTCTAATGTCTAATATGTCAGAAGTCAGTCAACATGAGGAGGTATATGAGGTGTAACTCAGAGTTCCCGTGTTCCCTACTGTCTGCCCTGCACAGAGACGGTTTAATTTGCAACAAAGATCCACTGATCGATCGAATTTCAAATTTAGAGTGTCTACAGAGAAAATTGCTTATACGAAAGCACAGAAGGGACATGGAAAAAAAATTCTTTCAAAATTATCTCGCTCCCCAAGATAATTATCTTGGACCCCGAAATAATTGTCCAATGAAAATGCAGAATTATCTTTGACCCCGAGGTAATCGACCAAAGTAAACGCCAAATTATGTCGGACCCCGAGATAATCGTCCAATGAGAACGAAGAATTATCTTGGTGCCCGAGATAATTTTGGAAAAAACAACTAATTTTTATGTTCCTTCTTTGCTTCCATAGCAACCAATCCAAAAACCACAACAACTGTTACCATAATTACAGTTGTGAAACACCTGATTTAACAATACTCCCGGGTCTACTGGATGAGCCAGATGTGCACATTGCTGCCGCAAACTCTTATCAGCTCACTTAATTGCCGTCTAGTATTAATCATTAACTTAATATATCGATTAATACATCACTGAAAAAATCCGTGAATAGCTTTAGTTACTCCAAACCAATAGGCTATGGTAGCCTTGCTATAGGATGTAATAGTTAAACTTACTCACGGAGACATGTTAATCTAGCTGTCACCAAGATACAACAGCAGGTACTTGAGTGATCGAAACGAGAAAACGTAGAGCCTACAGTAATCGCCGTAAGGTGAATACTGAAAGACACCAATGCGCGAGAATTTAGTTCGGCATCATTCCAGCACACAAACCTGCAAATTATGGACTGTTTCAATATTCTGGTTCTATATTACCAGGTGCTGGTAAATAACTTGAGCAATGCTCATTTACTGCACGCTCAACTTGGATTACTTTGGAAGGTTCCTGCGGCGACCAGACACAAACATTTTCATCAGTTCGAACTGATCCCGAAAGTTATGCCATGCACTAATCGTCGAGTCACCAGGTTAACAAATAGGGTGGTGCCATATTGAAAAGTATGGTTGTTCAACTTGACAACTCCAACTTCATGCAGATATGTGACCTGGGGATGGTTATATGGGCGAGTCAGTAAACGAAATTTTGGCAGGGTCGTCTTGCTCATTTAGATTCGGTATGGCGATATATTGGTAAGCTGCGGTGAAATATGTTTCGGTTCAAGCAATATTGTCATCTAAAAATACAGCCCCTGAATATGGTTTGTGGTTACTTGCCAGTCGAGTACGCAGTCAACCTTTTTTTCGGCGATATAAACAGTAGAAAATGTCTCAATAAAAACGTATCATTCACCAATGAAAATAAATTAACTGAAATCCGAGTCCTTTGTATATGGTCATATATGCTTTTGCATCAATTGTTGCTTGCTCTCGGCCCCTAGAATGTATTATGATTTTGAAATATGCAGGAATGCCACCTTATGATCTCGATATACAGTGGAGATATTCATGGATACAATTTACGTATATCTGGCTGAACATGTCTATCTGATTTGATATTAAATATACCAGTTTGTTAAATATGAGTATTCTATTACACAGTTAAGTGTTTTAGGTGTCAATCTGTGACACCTTCAGCGACTGGAACGTGTGTCTGTCAAAGATCTTTATTATCAGCAGACATTTGATATCTGGAGTTTCAATGAAGAACATTATAAGTATACGAGTGTAAACCATTAATCAAGAGAAGAATTTTATAGTTGTCAAGTTAAGTGTTACAAAGCATTATTGCTACGATCTTATTTAGCTATATAAATCAACTATGGACTTTGAAGACTGGCAGTCAAATAACACAAGTACGTGAACGTTCATGTTATCTTCAACTGTTGCTTGAAAAGCCCATTCACATCAGCTTTCAATATCCATACAAGTTCTTCAAATGAACAGACACAATCAAAGCATGTTTATATTTCACAGCGGTTACCGAATTTGCCAAATAAGAGCCCGTGCTACAGAAGTTACCGGTACCGATCACTGGCCATATTACTAAATTTACCAATAACAGCACAAACTACCAAAGTACCGGTACCATGCAGACCCTTTAGGCAACCTCTGCCAGAGTCTCTGTTGCGGGGAATAATTGAAGGCCAGTGGTAGGTGATTGGAGTATGGTATGTGTTTGGTGCCGCTGTGTGTTTGATTTTGACTCAAGGCCTAATAACGAGTTGCTAAGAGGGACTATTTGGGTGCCTGTGCACCGCTTTCTGAAAGCAGAGAAAAAAGCCAAAATTATGACGTCATTTGTAGGAGCGCGCATAACTCAAAATTTCAATGGGCGACCCCCGTCAAGAAGTCTGTCCGGTTGTAGTACTTGAATTAAAGTACTTCTGGCCGAAATATGGAAGTCGAGACTTAATTAATAAATCGAGGAGATGCAATTACGTTAACAGTTTTTAACATTGCCGCCAATATAAATTTTAATAGTGGTCTGGACCCTACCGGTGTGGTGGATAAGAATATCCTGGTGAGTAGTGTCCCTTTTCATATCTTTTTTCTATTGCAACCAAGGACAGAACTGGTCCCCAATGTGGAGAAAAATGTCCTAGCTGTGTTGGAAGATAGGACCTGGATACTCTTAGTCACCGGACATTCTTAGCCTCCACACCGGTACCGCTCGCAGGACATACAATCGAAGTTACCGATAACAGCTCCTGGTGCGAAAGTTACTGCACATGGCCAACTTTAAAAAAGGTTACCGCTAACTCTTACGGTTTGTTTCTTGGATGATACAGTTGACATACATTAATTAATCATTAGGTGACTGCTCAAAGTTTTAATGTTAGTATAACCTGGGACGAGTATAAAGGGATATGAAACGCGGCTCCTCTCTTTGAACTAGGGTTTGTCTCGCTAATTGATATGTTAATGAGTGATTAGTGATTGGTTAATTAGTACGCCTCGTCACTGATTGGCTTTTGTGCGCAAAAGACCGTCACGTGTGCTTCGCTGCGAGTCCCGCCCTGTTTCGCTGGTCAATGCTGGGCGAATACACGTGCTTGTCAACAAGGCTCCATTAACGTGAACGCCAGTCAACTCAATTTAGGCCAAGATTGGTGACCAAAAAAAATCCTTTACAGCTTAACGAGTGGCAAAAGGAATACATCATGCAAACGACAAGAAACAAAACTAGTGCACAGAGAAAAAAAATCTGACCCAAAAGAGTAGTTCAATCACAAAAACGTACAAGAATTGTGAGATTTGTTCAGAATTCTACATATTTGGCATTTTTACGATTTTCACGAGCAATTATTTACAAAAACGAAAATGGAAAATTAAAACATTTTGCGTACTGTCAATGACATGCTTGCATATTTTGTAAAAACTAGCACAGATATACTTAAAAAACTGAGATAAATGAGAAGTTTGATCACAAAGAAGGGGAAAAATGAGTTTTTCCTTGCCGCTCCAGCCGCTCAGTTATCGGCAGCGCAGAGCGGTCGAAAGTTGTTATGAAAAATGCATCTTTTCGATGAAAATCCCTCAAAAGTTTCTTCTCTCAAAATAGTACCCGTCTCGATCAAATAATCTGATGCCAATTACTGCAGAAGAACGTCTGTAAATCTGGTAAAATCTGGAATGAATTCGTGACGAAAACTAGGCGATGCAAAGGCTCACGCGCGTAGAGCGCTAGACCTGGCAGGCGAGACATACATTCAGCGTGAGCTCGCGGCGGCGCCTTTGATGTCGGGGTACGTTTCATATCCCTTTAA
>JAVTVY010003959.1:0-39743 GCA_036873755.1 Hanleya hanleyi | reverse complement strand
ATATTCTATGGCGGTTGATCGGTGATTTTCTTCATTGATAAACCTTAAACCACCTCAGCTTCGTTGTGTGAATCGGAATTGCATTGCTGTGACACACCAGCACACTCCGTAGCAGTGCTTCTGTATCCCCTAATCAAGGAATCAAAATGGATCAAGATTTGAAATGACAAGAGAAATTTAGACATATTTTGTTTACACATGTAATTTTTTGTTCAAATTATATCCAAGTGTGATATATAGTCAATATTCAAGAGGTACAAAAAAAAACCCAAAGTATGTCCTCATATTTTCACATCCATGCCAAGAAATACTGCATTGAAAAGGGTCCATTTAGCCTACCCTGTTTTATCGCTCTAATCAGCAAATGGCGGGTAATATTTCTGCTGTCAAAATTGTATTTCCCTCCAAAGTCTTAACCCTTGAATCCAAGTCACACACTCTCTGATGCAAAGTAATGATTGTCCTAACTATGCGATTAGGACATTATGAACATGTCTTTGGTCATAGTGTACATATCATAACTCACATCAATGTTTTCTGCTATATTATTTCAATGATATGGTTTAGCAATTTAAGTTATGGAAACAGCGCTGATTGTTTGAGGGTATATGCAGTAGGCCTATGCTGTTGGGGAATTGTGGAATTGTCGCAGATGCACGTTAAGATTAACCTCAGTAATAGGGCCATGTGGCATGTGGATCAATGACAGGGTATTTTTAGCCGTGGGTAATTTGACCTGAATTTGAAGCCTAGCTGGTGTGGTCAATGATGAAATGTTTGGATGTTAAATAGGATACGCGTTAAAGGCTACAGTTTACATATATATATAACAATATACTGAAGTGTTAATTATAAATCTAATTTTAATCAGAATTATTTCAGATCAGAACTTGCTGGTAACAATGCCCTAATGCACGCTCATGCCAAAAATCAAGGTTCTAATGTCAACGGTTCTGCTTATTTTGCCGACGAAAGGATTCGGATGGACTCACTCACTCATTACCGGGCAATTTGCGATCTGTAGCCTACTTCGTAGGAAAATGGATGTTTGATAATATTTCCTTGACTATAGAAACTTGTGCAAATTGCAGGATTTGAAACCAAAGAAAGGTGCTCGCACATGCGGATGATTACACGTTTAATAGCATATGCAAATCTATTTTGCATGTAATTTTCTAGGATGGTCATTCGATTCTTGTCGGTTTCATGAACGTATATCAATGTAAACACAGTGAAAGACATGCATCTCTAAATGTTTATTCATCATATTTGTGGCATTTTATTGTATATAGGCCAGGGGTGGAGCAGTTGGTATTTATTTTATTTTTGTTTCAGCATTTTTTGTCGAGGCGCAAAATTGGATAAACGATATATAGCCATACGTCTGGTTCCTTCATGTCATGATGACCCAGCTTCGTAGGCGGGAACTACCGGTATGTTTACCTTCCTGCAAACTTCCATCCGCCGTTGAAAGTCCAGGTCTACGGAAACCAGATCTACAATAGTCACTCCCGATCTTGGCGATGGAGAGCGTACTTCCAAATCTAGTTTTAATCATAATTGTAAAATCCATCGACTACACAGAAGAAATCTATCCATCTCCGTCCTCCCCATGCATCCAGTCGCTTAGAGACTTGTGTCTCATTAAAGCAGAACACGAAGTGTGGCGGGTGATTCTTATCGGCACTTCTATTAGAAGAATGATAATTCCTCCATACTATGATCTCGTCACGTCCTGTGAAGTTTGGCGGGTGATTCTTCTCGGCACTTCTATTAGAAGAATGATAATCCCTCCATACCATGATCACGTCACGTCCTGTCGCTCAAATCCACTCGGGAAGCGAAGTGCTGTAACCCAAATGCCACCTTGGTAGGTAGCCAGTAATGTAACGGTTGCGCTGCAGGGCCCGGCTATAAATGATAGAGGCGCGGACCTCAGCGAAGACAAGCACAAGTGTTCCGCACCCATCAGGCGACTTCTCCAATTTGTGCTTCTTCCGACGTACATTTTTAGTTCATCGTGCCAGAATTCTGCATGTTGATGCGTCCAGATTTCGTCAAACATATGCATATAAAAAAATCCACCAAAAGACTTCAGATCGTCTCGTATCATGTAAATAGGCGTCAAACTGGACGATCTCATTTCTATTTTCGATATATTTTTACATACTCAGTGACTCAGTGAGAGCGAATGTGGTTTTTTTCATATTCAAATTTTAGTTGACAGGTAAATAAACCCCTGTAGTGATATTCAGCACTATTGATATGAAAATTGACAGTTTTATAGCCGGAAAATCTATCGAAAATGAAACACAATATGCCTTGCTTTCGGCAGGTCTTGAATCCAACCTCCGAACAGCCTTGTCTCCCATTATGCTAGGGCCTTAGATTAAATTTTATGGGAAATGAAGAGAATCGGAGCGCACACACTTCCTCTTTTCTCTTCGGACATTTCTCATGATGAAGGCTGTTCATACATTCCCTGTATTTGATTTTACTAGTATGAGCATAGTTTTCTTGTGGGGTTTTTTGACTTCTTAAAATATGTATTTTCAACAAAATTTTATTTCTATCTCATTACAAAAAAGTTCAAATTTAACACATAAAAAAGGAAGTCTGTATGCCGAACTGAATGTCCGTGTAGCCACCTGAATATTTATCTTTGCATGTAAGGACACGAAAGTTGACAAGTACCAATCCAGTAGTATATAAAGGTGATCTGGGCGCGCATTGACATACTTTTGTGGAGGTCACGGGGAGATCACGTGATCGTAGAGGTCAAAGTCACTATAGTTCCGTCACGTGACCGGAAGTGACATTTGGGGGCATGCATTCCTTCGTGGTGATGCGGTCGCTTCCGGTTCCGGCGGTGCTGCGGTCGCTTCCGGTTCCGGGAACGAGCCTCCGCGAAGAGAAAGTAGTCCCGAGATTTCAAATACGTGGGTTTTCGTGAGAATCATCTGGAATGTTCGGCAATCTTCGGCAATCTCCGGGAATATAATTTAAAGACAGTGTTCCACTTTTTTATATTTTCGAGACAAATCCTAATTTTACATGCACCCACCCATGACTTGATCGCCCTGGAGAAGCGCTTCACAATGATATCTCACTCGACCCAATCGGACCTCGGTCCCAAAACGTCTATTTCCATAAACTTTGTCTACTGCGCATGTACAGAATGACATCAGTTCCACTTCACATACATCCAATCGGATGTTCCCTCACGAGTGCTTCAGTATGATACCTCACTCGACCCAATCGAACCACTGGGGGCTCACCTAGACCCTAAAACGTCCATCCAGCGCTATTCGCCGACTACGCATGCGCACAGTGACTTTTTCAAAAGATTTCAACCAATAGCTTCGGGACCCCGCCCATCATGTTCTTCGTGGTGAGACGTGAAAATCAAGATCCCACAACCAATACCGCTATGAGCCTGTGTGGGTTTCCCATTAGGTTCAACATTGTCCACTGAGCCAGTATGGGCCTATACAGACCTCCGTGAACTTTTCAAAAAATTTCACCACTTAGCTTCTAGACCTCTCTCATCGTGTTCTACAGCTCGAGACGAAGAAAACAAGATCCCACAACCCATAGTAAAATCCACAAGAAAAAAAATGACCACCCCTATACCCCATACATGCATTCCCCGTATTCCTTATGGGTTAGAGGTAAAGTCCGTGTTCCGCTTTTTATATTTTCGGGACAAATCCAAATTTTACATGCACCTATCCATGACTTGATCGCCCCAGAGGAGCGCTTCACACTGATACCTCACTCGACCCAATCGGACCAACAGGGGTCCACCTCGGTCCCAAAACGTCTATTTCCATAGCCTTTGTCTACTGCGCATGCACAGAATGACGTCAGTTCCACGCTTCACCCATTCCGTCGGATGCACCTTCGCGTAAGTTACACATTGATACCTCATTCGGCCCAATTAGACCACCAGGGGCCCCTCTCGGCCTTAAAACGTCTATTTCCATACACTTTGTCTACTGCGCATGTGCAGAATGACGTCATATCCACGTAAAGCCCATCCCATCGGATGCTTCTCCACGTATGCTTTACAATGGTACCTCACTCGACTCAATGGGACCACTAGGGGCCCCTCTCGCCCCCAAAACGTCCACCCAGCGCTATTTACCCACTACGCATGCGTACAGTGACTTTTTCAAAAAATTTCAACCAATCGCTTCGGGACCCCGCCTATTGTGTTATACGTAGTGAGACGTGAAAAACAAGATCCCACAACCCATGTGATCGGTCATCTGGTAGATATATATTTACAACCTTGGTTTGTAGCCTATGACTCGTGGTGTAATGGATAACGTGTCTGTCTCTAGATAAAGCTACCCGGGTTCAAATTCCCGCTGGGACCCTTTCCATTCTCCCACTGTATGGAGAAACTGAGGGTTCCCCACTTGCCATTTAACATGGGCAAATAGATGGCGATATTGCCGGGAACCCTGTGCATTCCATTGGTGCTTCGGAAGGGCAGATACAGGCTAAATATTCTCTCGGAGAGGGCCGGAGATTGCCGGAGATGGCCGGGCATTATATTACCGGACATTGCCGAAGATGACCGAACATTACATCCCCGGAGATTGCCGAACATTCCAGATGATTCTCACGAAAACCCGCGTATTTGAAATCGCGAGACTACTTTCTCTCCGCCGAGGCTTCTTCAACCGCAGCACCGCCGGGACCGGAAGCGACCGCATCACCGCGAAGGAATACATAGCCCCAAAGGTCACATCCGGTCACGAGACGGAACTATAGTGACCTTGATCTCTACGATCACGTGACCTCCCCGTGACCTCCTGAAAAGTAGGTCAATGCGCGCCCAGATCACCTTTATATACTACTTAATCCTATTGCTATTATTGGGGCAATCAAATGTTTAAACTAAGAAAGTCTAATGCTAAATTTCGAAATATACTATCAGAGTGCACCAGAACGCATCGTTTTGCATGTGAAAATTAAAAAAATTGTCCAGAATTCTCCATATTGAATTGAATTCAATTTATTGTGAAACCAAAGTAAAATCTTCTTTAACGTCAATTATGAGGCGGGTGCAAAACAATGTACATATGGTATCAGTATACGGTAGAAACATTTCATGATGAAATGGTGACATTAACAGAAAGTTCAAATGTAATTATATCTGAAAATATCAGTCTTAGAAAACAGCTTTTTGCATAAACTGAAATCAGCCTAACTGTACTGATGGGCCTGCGATCGTACACTATAAGAAATGTTTGTAAAGTTACAGTAGGAATTATTGTAAAATGTGAGATTGGAATTGACTGTTGAATAGAAGCAGCAGTTTCAACTGCTATATTACTGTTCATAGCTTAGCATTATACACAACCAGTGCAGATTTGCATCTTTTGGATAAACTACAGTATAAATTGGAATGAAGGGCAACAACGTTGTATTGTAACATTATCCGGTGTAAAATTACAGTACGATTATTAATGTATATTTACATTCAGTAGAAATATCGTTAAATTATCGTCGAGGTGTGTTTCGTGTACCTTTCCAGATTTTTTTCATATATAATACGCAGTAAACTTCAAAGGAAAATTATCTCAAATGTGCAAGGAGGGATATTGAGTTTGCCTGCCAAGGTTCAGTCCCCGGGGGTGCGCCCGCGTTTGACTTAATGTACTGGTCAAAATCGAACTACTGCACCATTTAACAAAGCTGATGTGTAGGATGATAGAAGGAAATGTGCTTGCTCTTATATTATCGATGGTGCTGAATATAAATTTATATTTAACCCAACTAGGGACCATTCAATTTGTTTTATGGTCCTTGACCTAACCATTACTGTTCTGGGAATTTTCTTCTCTTAAGTTCTCTCTTGAAAAAGAGACACTAGAGAACTTAACTATTTTAAACTTCCAGTGGAGTTTCTGCTGAACATGGATTTGTACAACTATTCCTGTTGATTTAGCTGTATTTTTGTTCTGAATATACAATACTACCACGGTTGTAAAATTACAGTAATTTTGTTTTACAGCATATGCTGTAAAAATACAGATTGGGATATCCTGTAAAAATACACTGAAAACAGTTGGTACCCTTTTTTCCAGCACTTTTTGCTGTAAAATTACAGCACCCTGTTTTACCGTGTAGCTATACACTTTCAGAAAGCATTTGTAGCACTTATCGAACACGCAAGAGAGTTCATCTCTGACTAATATTACAAGATGTTGGAATAAGTTGAAATAGTGTTATGGAATTCATCAGCTGGCCCATTGCTTTAATGGTTCAAGGAAGGATAATCTTGAGGTTACTTGTGGCGTTCAATGAGCGTACATGTAGTTTATGTGCTTTCAGCATATAGGTAAACTAAATATAATAAGTACAACTTTTTTCTCCGAATTTCATGTTGATTTTTGACAAACTACTTAATCTTTTGCACTATAAGTATATTAGAAATATTGCAAATTGCTTCAACGATTTCTTCTCTACAATTGTGCAAAATTTCCTGCCTACTCGGCGTCTAGAGGAGTATACAAATGTGAAACTTCATAATTATGTATCAATGAAGCTGAAAAGTGGTGTGAATTTTACCATACCTAAAATATCAGCCTCAAGTGTGCTGCAACATCTGGAGAAACTCGATCCCGCTAAAGCTACAGGCACTGATTATGTCAGTGCTCGTCTACTGAAGATATCTGCTGCAGTGATAACCCCTCCATTAGTGAATATACTAAATATGAGCATTGTATCTGGGAAATTCCCAACTGCTTGGAAAACTGCTCGTGTGGCTCCAGTCCACAAGGGGGGGAACAGAGACGACAAAAACAACTACCGGCCTATTTCCATTTTGTGTACCCTCAGCAAGATTCTTGAACGTCACGTCCACGACGCTTTCTACGGATATCTCTTGGATAATGGATTACTGTATCGGGCACAATCTGGATTTCGCTCGTTTCACTCCTGTGAGACAGCGCTAAATCGACTTGTGAATTTGTGGACAGAAAATATGGACCAAGGTCTTTTAAATGGAATCGTCCTCCTGGATCTAAGAAAAGCATTTGCCATGATTGACTTGGACGTTCTTATATCCAAACTAAAACTGTATAGGTGCGACAAAAACACCATAAATTGGTTTAGGACCTATCTGTTCGACAGAAAACAATATGTGTCGTTTAAGGGAGAAATTTCAAACACTACCACTGTGACCCATGGGGTACCCCAGGGCAGTATATTGGGACCGTTACTATTCATAATGTTTATGAATGACCTGCCCCTAAATAATAACTCTGACGTTGATATGTTTGCCGACGACACCACCATATGTGCTAGTGACACAGAACTTGATCGATTGGAAACCAAAATGAACTGTTCAGTGGAAAATGTTGGACTGTGGTGTAGAGACAACAGAATGGTTATCAACGCCGAAAAAACGAAAGTAATGCTAATTACTACCGAGCAAAAACTCAGCAAGTTATCGAATAAAAGCTTACATGTTGAATACGATAACACCATTCTTAAATATGTTAACTCGGATAAACTCTTGGGTGTTATTATCGACCAGAACCTCAACTGGAAAGACCATGTGAATAATGTTGCAGGAAAAATCAGCAGAAATATTGCCCTACTACGTAGAATTAGACGATTTTTACCTTGCCAAACGCGAATTATGTTTTACAGATCATTTATAGAACCCCATCTGGATTACTGTAGTACAATATGGGGAAATTCATGTCATGTTGGCCGCATCCTTCTACTACAGAAACTGGCCCTCAGGCTGATAATGGATGCACCAAGAAGAACGCCATCTGCACCACTCTTCAATACTTGAGAGAGTCAGATATAGAACTGCAGGCCTTGTGTTCAAGGCACTGAACAATTTGACCCCTGTGTACATAACAGAAATGTTCAAAAAAGTTAAAGATGTTTCAACAAGACGGACACGGCTTAGTGGTCAAAAAGATTCACTGTATGTACCTAGGGCAAGATTAACTGCTACGTCAAGAGCTCTAAGGCACAATGGTGCAATAGTTTTTAATCAACTTGATGAAAATATCCGCAGATCCTCAACTGTAAATACTTTTAAAACAAATTACATCAAAAGATATTTTACCCACTTCTAGTCTGGTGTGGTTTTAGATGTAATCCCCCTGGATCTTATATATATATATGTTTATTTTTATATATCGTTATTATCTACCGAACTACCTATTCTTATCTGTATTTTATCACTTTTGTACATATGCACTGTTATACCTCTGCACATACAGAGGGCCCTGGGGTAGATTAGCCTAGGCTAACCAGGTTATCTTTGGATTGTAAACCCTCTATAAATAAAGTTTATTATTATTATTATTATTATTAGTATCCCATGCATCCATATATAATATTAATACAATTATGATCTTTTATTCTTGGGATAACATAATACATACCCTTATCACTGTTACCCCAAGAAAGATAATTCACAAGATACAATTGGATTTTACATGTAGCAGACAGAACAACATTTCTTGAAATTGTCTGAACTCAACATGGCCAAGAAAGGTCTTGTGTCTTTTATCCGAAATCCCATGTTGAATGATTGATACATGTAGATGGTAGATAATGGACGGTAGGTATTTTTTTAAATATCCAATGCCTCTAAAAAAATAGAATTTTAACCATATTAAATGGTTAGAATCTCTATTCAATCGAAAATGCATAAACTATTTTTTTATACTCCAAACAGAATTTCTTGTTGATATATTGATCATATATATACTGAGAGAAGACAATTGCTGAATTTCTATTTACATGTATCCAAATATCACATGTACAAATTAGATCTACTCTATACAGCGAGATGAGATGTGATTCTGGGAAGAGTATGACTTCTTCAAATTAACTGTTTAGGTTGTACTGTATTCTGTAAACATGATCAACACAATCTGGGTGTATCTGTATTAAATCATGGTTAAACTAGCATTTAATGACCCCGGTATTTTATGCTGCTGTCAATGATACACATTCCCACCTGGGTTGAAGCAAACTAAAGGACTAGATTATTATATAATATGCATTCAGTCTTCGAAGGTATAATTGGTGTTTGTTTATGGAGGATTAGTCATGTTTATGGGAGATTAGTTCAGCTGGCAATTATTAGATTTTGTCATTCTTATCTGGGTGCCCAGCTGAAAATATGCCGGAACAAAATAATCTCAAAATAAATATCTCCCCACCAGGGCCTAGAGGGATGGGTTCATGTCCTCAAATTGTTGGTGTAACAGAAATAGGCCGGGGTTGAATTCAGGTGTTCTATCTGTAAAAAAATTGCAACCCCCCCCTAAATCCGAAAATTTTAAAGTCCCATCTACTCCCCCATTTGATTATATCACTTACAGGATCTAAACGGCTTGCAGTAACGTGAGTATCAACCAGTCCAGAAAAAATACATAGTTCTTTGAAGGGAACATAATGGTACGGGCTTTTTGGTTGGCTCGGCCATGTCAGCTGAATCAGACGCCATGCGTGCAGGGTATCTCCTGATGTTGTAGCGCTCTCGTCAGTTTGGCACCATAATGCGAGATAAAAGTATAGAATGGTCCTCAGGTTGAAGCATAGACGACGATCCTATCTCCTCTCCCCTACTGCAAGTAAAGTACTTAAAATGCGGCCATGATGTCCCAAGATTATTAAATATTCACGACCTGGGCGCTCTGAACACCAAATTTAATTGAAATCGGTAAGGTCCTACATAGCGACATATATGACCGTGGAACAATGATCAATAACTTTAAGATTGCCGTTTGATTACTCTCTGATTGCACTGGGGTAAAATCGTATCAGGCAGCTCTTGTATGCATTACAAGCGTCTGGTCCGTCATTCATAATTCAGGCGTCGTCCATTAGAGAATATCCGCGTCCATAATCCAAAGACCTATTCCATATTCCATATAACAGTATTATCACCAAATTCAAAAAGACAATCATAGTATACATAAACATAGGCTTGTTTCCTGCAAGAGAGAAGCGGTCAATAGTTTTCAATGATGCCGGCAAGACATCATGATGTTCCAAAAATATCAAATCCGTATCGCTGCTCAGTATTCTTAATCCATAATATTCGTTGTAAAGTCGTCATCTAGAATGATGTATCTCAGTTACGCTTTGATTGTGACTGTTCATATGAGTACCATGAGGATCTTGAAGTACATGGGTTCATACGGCCCCTAGCCCCGGGTTAAGCGGAATTAGACACAAGTTACGAAACGTAACGCCATAGATCTTGCACGCTACGCTCGTATTTTGCTATCAGCATGTGATGTGTATCGCCAAATTTGAGAAATTTTGAGTGGAGGCACTTGGTGGTGTAGCCCTGTTTTGTAAGTTTCTGCAACAATGTTTTGTGACGTTGATTAAAATCGTCAAATTTAACACAGGATCTAGCAAATGCTACTAGGCGTGATATGTATACGCCATATGCAGGTCCCACTGGAATATTACTGTCCAGAAAGGGATAGTTTATGATGTCGAAATTGTAATCATCTCTTGTCATACAGTCGACCAGAGAGAAGGCCCGCTTCATTTTTATAGAGATATAGGTCTAAATACGATGTGCCTGTAGGGTTATCTGTAGTTTCCTTCAAATCCAGTGAAGGTGGATATATATCCTTCACTGCGTCATTTATATAGCGATTATCCGCAGCGAGAAGATCGTCTATATAACGTTTGGTGAATGAGAAGGAACGGGCTTTGAATGGATCGGTTTTTGAAAGCGCCTGCATATAGTCATATTCATAAGAGAACAGATATAGGTCAGCCAATAGGGGTGCAAAATTAGTACCCATTGGAATACATATATGCTGTAGGTATATTGTGTTGCCAAATTTCACATAGATATTTTTAATGAGAAATTCAAGCAACTCTATAAACAAGGAAACATCCCATGAATGATATCTCTTGTATGTAGTAGAGCTAAAGAATGCTTTATGGCTTCAGACATTAATATATCTACGATCAATTTTCTTGAACACAGATACTATTAATGAACTTAGTCCTGATGAGGGATTGTGGTACAGAGAGTCGAGAAATCCCATGTGGATACATGTCTATACGGTATGTGACCTTTAGCATCAAGTTCTTCCGTAAGACATTTTGAGTTTTCCAATATCCACATACATTCAGAATTTTTAGAAATAGTGGCGCAATACCTTTCCCAAAATGCTTTTACCTCCTGAAGGGCCCTCGTCAACAGGGTTGAAAGAAGCTTGGTGGTGCAGCTTCTAGAACCAGCTATGAATCTGGCTTTGTATGGTGATTTATGCATTTTGGGAGTCAAGTATACTTTTGGTATATCGTTATGTTTGGTTGGAAGACAAATACCTCTTTCCTTGAGAAACGTTTTGTGATTGTTTAATAAATCTTCCAGATTAAATGCAGTTTGAGAGTAAGTAGACGTATTTGATGACGATATGTTTACCCTCAATTCTTCAACCAGCACCTGGTAATTTACATATATGAATATTATATTATTTGGAGCTTTGTCTGCTGAGACTATGCCGAATTTACTCTGGAGATTTGTTTTAACTTGGGGCTTCTCAGTACTTGTTTTGCTTGGGGAAGGGTACTTCTGTCAATATGGCGGATTGTTTCTACGGCCTTGCTCTTGGTGAGGTTCAGCCAATCATCAAGTACTGTAGGTTCAACTTTTTCTCGCTTAGACCAATCAATAACGTACTGTTCCAAAGCAGACAGGACTATCTTCTGGTCGGCTTTCAGATTTATATTTCTCGGCTCCCTATATTCAGGTCCCTTCATCAGGAGTAATCTTAGGTCCTTATCACTCACCACATGAAGGTCACCAGTCACAACATGTTTGGATGGTGTATAGATAAAGTTCGACGATTCACAATCACAACTATAGCCCCCCCGACGTGTATAAGTTCCAGTCAAACTCCTTGACAGCATCAGAGTAATTGAATATCTTGGTGGCTATAGATTTAGTATACTTATATGAAATGCAAGGAGGTTCTGTGAACTTAAAATAGTTTGGTACAGTATTGCGTACCTCTGGATCATTCAGGATTCGAGGTAAATTAATAATGTCCAGTCCTTTATCTAAGTAGTTGAGTTTCAAGAAAAGCCGATCTTGGGATGTTTCGATTATGTTCACTGGACGATACAACCGAAAATACGCTATATCTTGACAGACTTTAGAGATTTTGGGTGGTATTATATTTTCTGAGGACGCAGATTGTTGTATATCTCTGGCTATATGATTTAAAGCTCTCAGAGGTAACGCATACAGAACTGTACGTAAGCTATGTGTACTATTGGGTGTGTTAGTTAAATCCACTAAGTAATTTAAAGTGATATTATCGTGCATCATCGCACTATTAAGCTTTCTCCAACCATGGCTGCGATGTCTCCGTTGATGGGGTTTAAATAGCTGGGTAATATTGGATATATTTGAACGGCGGTTTGTAACATTGCCGAATCCACTGACGTTATCATTTAAACCATACGGAAACACTGACCCAAGTTTTAGCATCCAGAATAGTTCCCGCTCTCGGATTTTTCTCTCAAATCCAAAGCGGTAATCCTTGGTAGATGGATAGACGACGTCTATGATCTGAATACTAAAGTTGTCCCAGCCATGGTCGGGTCCAGAAAAATGCTTACCTATAAGCAATTGCTTTTTCCTAACGGATTTTCTGTTACCATTCACCCTAAGATGGAGTCTTTGGGTGGTCTTGCCAACATACTGTTGACCACACTTCTTACAAGAAATGGCTCTCTGCCAATCAGCTTCGTCCTCGTCCACCTGTAAACGGAGTGGAGTGGGCTCAGCATGTCACAGCTAAAGAAGACGTACCGTGCGTTCTTGTGTAATAATTTAGCATATTAAGCTTGTAACGGTAATTCTTTTACAAGATTTACTGAATGCAGTTCCCATCTTTCTCATATGCAAATACGCGCTCCCTGTGCCGACCGAAATCGATATAGAATGAATGCACATGTGGGCCCCTTTTCTTTGCACTGAATGCGGTCGATTAGCTGAACGGTTTGGCGGCCAAACACTAGGCCCTGTGTAGACCTGGTCCCCGGTAGCAACTGCTCGCAGTTTCAATTGTGACTTATTATTATTCCACAAAATCTTGCGTAGGTGATATCTCAGAAACGAGCCAACGGATAAATTCCAAACTTTCAGGATATGTGCTGGTAGACAATTTGATTCTGATTGGTCAAATGCCTTGGCGGCCATCTTGAACTTAGCTTAAAACCTTCAACGATGTTCTCCTCTGAAACCGATGCATCGATCGTTGTGAAACTTGGTACACATGATCAATGGATTGAGTTATCTCATTCTTAGATTAAAAAGTTAATCGGTTAAAAAAGATGGCCTCCATCGATCAATCAAAATGGTCGGATTTATATGGGAAAAGTTATGAAATATATGTTATATGATATGGCGATCACGAATATTTAAAAATATTGCTCCTAGGTCACGTGGTTTGGCCGCCATCTTGAATTTTGTGAGAGAAAAAAACAGTCTAGCAACGGCTTATTCTCTTTAACCCTGATAGATACAGATTTCTAGACTGCGATGTATCGGGAAGGTCATGGTCTGTTGCACTGAAAGCAAATATTTTTGATTGGCTGCACGGTTTGGCGGCCATATTGGATTTAACGCCAAACCTTCTAAGATCATCTCCTCTGAAACCGCTAAACCGATTAATATGAAACTTGATACAGAGGACCAATGGGTCGGGTCTCTCAAACTGTATTTAGAAAGCTTCTGTATGGAATAAGATGGCTGCCATCGACCAATCAAAATTGTCGGAATATGAAGACACGGATTTTGTGAGAAACCTTATCTATATTGCAAGCGTTTATTCTCTTGAACCTTGATAGGTACAGATTACTAGGCTGCTGAGATATATTGTAAAGGCTATGGTCTGTTGCACTGAATGAAAAATACTGTCGATTAGCTGAACGTTTGGCGGCCACATTCCATCAAAGGCCTGGGCATTAGACTCTGTGTAGATCTGGTCCCCAGTAGCCACTGCTCGCAGTTCCAATTATACTTATTTCTGTAAATGTTATTCTGATATATTCAATACATCGCGAGAAATGTTCTTTCAAAGTTTGTTGATTGTCGGTGCGAATTATCTGCCGGGATCGCTAGCTGGAAAATAGGAAGCTAGCAATTTGCGCAAACAGTTTGTGTATATGAGAAACAAACTATTTTTTTTATGTTGATGGGTTATATTCTCTCGACAGTTTTATATTTCTTCACAGTGTGTTTGTATTATGTATGAGAAATAATAGCATTTCCGGTTTTACGACTGTCGAATAATATGTAACTTTTTTTATTATGGATTAAGAATACTGATCAGCGATACGGATTTTATATTTTTGGAACATCATGATATCTTGTCAGCATCATTGAAAACTGTTGACCGCTTCTCTCTTGCAGGAAACTAGCTTATGTTTATGTATACTATGATTGTCTTTTTGAATTTGGTGCTAATACTGTTATATGGAATATGGAATAGGTCTTTGGATTATGGACGCGGATATTCTTTAATGGACGACGGCTGAATTATGAATGACGGACTAGACGCATGTAATTTGTTCATTTATTGAACGGATTTGCAATCGATTGTAGCGCTTTGCAGCATTTTTTATGACTAATTGAAATTACTGTGTAAATCATGAGTAGATTGAAAAGTGCTATATGAAGTTAAAATGCGACATTGCTTAGCCGAAATGATAGAAAAAAAAGCTTTCACAAATGAACTAAATAGACTGACGACGACACGCAATATGTCGTTTCTCCGGGAGCGAATCGCCTCGCCGGGTATGGTTGATCGTGGTGGACAAATATCGCTATGATGTAATTTGAATAGATAGGCAGGGGCGTCACTAGGGGGGGGTCGTCAGGGGCGAACGACACCCCCTCTCCCCCCCCGCCTTGGACGCGCTAAAAAAAACAACAAAAAAAAACAGAAGAAAAAGCCAAAAAAAACCCCAGAAAACGAAAATAAAAACAAAACAAAAAGGGAAAAAGGAAAAGAAAGAAATAAAAAATGTTACAAGTCCGTCTCCAGAAACGTAAGCATGCTCCGTTCCAGTAGTGACGCGTCAGTTCGCTCAACAATGGGTTCTACACGACTTTCCGCTTTGGCGCTCATGAACATACACTATGGTCATAAAGTGGATTATGAAAGAGCTGTAGCTCTGTTCATGAGACTCCACCCTCGACAGACACAGCAGGCGAACCCTCGACGGATAAAGCAGGCGAATTTACTATTCAATTAATCATTCACACTACACTAGGTTCATACTTTATGTAAGAATCACGAGATAATGCATACAATAGCCAACTCTGGGGATAAAATAGCCAAGTCTGGGAACAACAATGTGTCTAGACATGTGCCTTTTCAATGACACAAAGACCCAGACAATAGTTCCTACATGAAGTATCGAATAACACTAACTCGTGTTTTTTTCCTTCTGCTCGATGCGTGCGGATTTGATAATGAAGCATCGGCAGCCTCGGTCTACCGTTTGCGAAGTGCATAACGGGTAATAAACTGAATGTTGTATATGTAATCTTTGTTGAAGTCTATACTACATTCGTGATATTTCATTTCCGGAAAATATATCAGTTTCATTTTTTTTTCTAGTCAGTATTTTACTATGGCCACATTTTAATTTCCAGAATGATGAGTAATATTAGTTTGATTTTTCTAGTCAGTATTTCACCATGGCCACGAGATATAGTCCATGATACACAGTTTGATATTCTACACAGTATTATTGTGATATTTTCAGCCAAAGTTTAATGTTTACAGTCATGAAATGACATATGGAACGGAAAGTGATATGATGACGTTTACTTTTAATCATTTCGACATGCATGGTTACAGTGGCGTCGGAAGCGGGGGGGGGGGAGACCCCCACTTTTGACTTGGGGGCGAATATATTTGGGCCCCCCACTTTTCAGCATCCCTAACTGATCATGTCCCCACATAAAAATTACAGATAGAGTGCCAGGACGTGTAGTGGCATCAGCGATGCGGATTTGATATTTTTGGAACATCATGATGTCTTGCCGGCATCATTGAAAACTGTTGACCGCTTCTCTCTTGCAGGAAACAAGCCTATGTTTATGTATACTATGATTGTCCTTTTGAATTTGGTGCTAATACTGTTATGTGGAAAATGGAATAGGTCTTTGGATTATGGACGCGGATATTCTCTAATGGACGACGGCTGGATTATGAATGACGGACTAGACGCTTGTAATCGATGTGAAGCATTCGTGAGGGAGCATCCACCTGGACTAGTGCGGCGTTCGTTTTCAACATTCTGCGGATGCGCAGACAGGGAATTGTGGGAAAAGGGTATGGAAATAGACGTTTTGGGATATAGGCGAGCCCCTAATGATCCTATGGTGTCGTATGAGGTCTTATTTTGAAGCTCTCGTAAGGGAGCATCCGCCTGGACTAGTGTGTCTTTCGTTTTCAACATTCTGCGCATGCTCAGACAGGGAATTGAGGGAAAAGGGTATGGAAATAGACGTTTTGGGGTCGAAGTGGGCCACTAATGGTCCGATGGAGTCGAGTGTGGTATCAATGTGAAGCATATGTGAGGGAGCATCCGCCTGGGCTAGTGTGTCGTTCGTTTTCAACATTCTGCTGCGCAGGTCACGTGGTTTGGTGGGTCTGCGCAAGTGTGTGACGTCACCTCCGGTTTTCAGAATAACCTCCGTCCTCCGAACCCAGAAGAGTTCTAATTTTTCCTTAGACCTTAGACGTATGGAATGCATGTACTAGAACATCCGGGATCTCTTCAACATCCAGGACCTTTTCAACATCCGGGACTTCAACATCCGGGTTTTCCCCGGCCCGGCCCGGCCCGACCGCAGCGCGCGCGGGTTATCCGGGCGAGCGCGCGCGGATTAAAGGGAAGGCCGTGGCTGGGACCTGTTGTCCGTCCACATGCAGGGCCACAAAATTGATGCCGAAATGTTGAAAGTCAAACGGGTTCTCTGGGTAGGCGGGTAGGCTCCGCTGAAACTAGTATTTTCCACACAGGCCAGGATCAGTCGCTTGGGTAGTTCCCCCAGGAACAGGTTTTCTTTGTTGGCGCTCATATTTCCAGCAGGCACAGAGAACACTTTGGTTTATACACGTCGGATAGGGTACTGGGCTGGTTTTGTTTCCAAGGCTTTGAGGTGTCCCAATTGAACGGCTGGATTCGGTTTCACTTTTCGGACATACAGGACTGCGTCTTGGATGACGATCTTATAGTCGGCTGCATGCCCCTCTACGTTAGTGGCCATCAAGGCGAAGGTCGGAGGCGCCCGTATCAGTCGGATTTTGATGGGGATCTTGTTCAAGAGGTACCGGTCTTGCATGAAAATGTCCATGTGCTCGGCTGTGTCCTGGTAGAATAAAACGGCTGTCAGCTAAGATTCTTTAGCCTCTCGTCCATACGATAACAGTGTCTCGATGTAGGCTCGATAGGGGTACGTGTTGGTCGAGTCACTGATGAGTTTGTCGCTGAGAAAAATATCCACCTGTTGAAACATAGAGTGCAGCCAGAGATTCGTCGGGCCCACCGTTGCAGCTTGGACGATTCTGGAGCCATCCCCATTGACGACCTTGGCTTTCACATACAAGTACGTATGGGCTAAATCCACATAGGCCGTATCCGCATTACTGATGGTGAACTCGATGGGCCCTGATTCGTTGATGCTGGAGAGCGGAAGATGCTCCACCCATGATGCTTGTTCGGCACTGGTCTGTGTGGACGGGACGGTCCACAAATCAAATTCACTGTTGGTGGAGGGGCAGGACTCTGCGTGGATTAAGGACATGTTTTAAGAAAAGATATCCTGGGTCTTCGATGTGCGTCGTCGCTGGGTCGGTCGTCGACTGGTGCGTGGTCTCGGTGATGCAGGTCTTTTATTCCCTACGGTAGGTTGTGCTTTGGCGATCAAGACGCCTCCCGCTTCTTTGGCCCGCCGTTTCAAGGCTTCTTTGGGTGCCGTATCCCCCAAGACATCACCGGCGACTTGCAGTCCACTTCGGACCGCTTGTTTACCGATTGCTTTCACCCCACGCGTCACCAAGGGCAGGAACGTTTTGACGATACTCCCGAGTATGTTCCCCAGCCCATGTCCTTGTTGCATGGGTGCACCTGCAAATACCGGAAGGCCACCCCGGCCTGTTGGGCATAATAATCCATATAGCTGCGTGCATCGCACTCGTAACCCGCGTCATCTCTTATATCCACCGTGATAGTGTTGATGTCGGTTTGTCGTACGGGTAGGTAGAGCATGTGGGTGAAACTGTGGGTGACTTGATCTCCATACGTGTTTTTAATGGGGACCACCCGTAACAGACATGTGTTGATATCGCCCACGATGTGATTGTCGACTTGATTCTTGAAGGGAAAGGATTTGACAGGTGTTGAAGTATTCGCGACCCCCCGTAGAACCTTATAATGCAACAGTAGTCTGTGGGCTTATGTAAAAAAAGCAAAATTTTGGGTAGATTCTTGGCACCAATGTTTAAGCACACCTAGAAACATCACTGATTAAGAAAAAAATGGGTGCCAGTTTTTGCATTAACATTTAGGGCCTCCATTTTGAATTTCAAGATGGCCGCCTTTTTTTAGCCGATCTGTATGATTTTTTGTTATTCAACATTATTTTAAACATGTAATCGAAATGTGCGCAAATAGTTTGGGTTTGAAATGCATTACAGTTGAGACAACTGTTCATCTGAACTCGTTTGCATGGATATTAACCTGTTTTCGACGTTATTATCAAGAAATATTGGTATGAATGTGCAACTTCTTACTGTAGTCCGTGAGCTACTAGGGCTCACCTTGCACCCCCCCCACTACAGACCGAAACTATGTTTTTTATGTGCTTTAGGACATGTCAAATAAGAAACAATTTGTTAACAGTCGATAAACTGGGACTCGCTACCCTTTTAATCACTTCGAAATTACTCCTGTGTTAATAAGTACTATTTTTGTGACAATAGGGGGTAGTTACAAGAATAGTCTTATCTTCCATAATTATTATCCAATCTTTATAATGTTGGCCGCATATTATTCAGCATTGATTGCTGCATCGAATATTTACAAGATAATATCACTATTTGCTGGGTATGACGTCACACAGGGACCATACATACAAAAGTAGGAGTAGTAGCGAAAGCTGGCGTTTTGGGGTGCGTGAGGGTGTGCTTGAGCGATTGAGGGACCATTCTTGGTTCGAATGCGTCGGGTGAGGTGTCAAAGTGAAGCCCTCGGTATGTAGACCGCGGCTTGAGGGATCTCCACATGATCTGTGATGTCATTGGTGACATCAGTAGGAGTAGTAGACAAAGTAGGCATTTTGAGGATGCGGAGGAAGGTTTTTGGGGTAGAGATAGACCATCTGTGGTCTAAATGGACCGTGTAACTCTCTGCATGTAGATGCAGAGGGACACCCCACACGGTCCATTTAGACCACGGATGGTCCATCTCTACCCCAAAAACCTTCCTCCGCATCCTCAAAATGCCTACTTTGTCTACTACTCCTTCTGATGACGTCACCAATGACATCACAGATCATGTGGAGACCCCTCAAGCCGTGGTCTACATAACGAGGGCTTCACTTTGACACCTCACCCGACGCATTCGAACCAAGAATGGTCCCTCAATCGCTCAAGCACACCCTCACGCATCCCAAAACGCCCGCTTTCGCTACTACTGCTACTTTTGTATGCATGGTCCCTGTGTGATGTCATACCCAACAAATAGTGATATTATCTTGTAAATATTCGATGCAGCAATCAATGCTGAATAATATGTGGCCCACATTATAAAGATTGGATAATAATTATGGAAGATAAGACTATTCTTGTAACCCTACCCCCTTGTAACCCTCGACTGTTAACAAATTGTTTCTTATTTGACATGTCCTAAAGCACATAAAAAACATAGTTTCGGTCTGTAGTGGGGGGGAGGGGGTGCAAGGTGAGCCCCAGTAGCTCACGGACTACTGGTATATGACAAATATTTTCTGCTCACAGTATGTAATAATGCATATCCACTGTGAACCAAATAAATTCCATGAAAATCAGAGCTTCTGAGCTAGTTCACCAGGGCGTTGAAGCGTTAAGCTGGGCGTTGACGGGCGTTGAGACGGGCGTTAAGGCGTAACGACGGGCTTTGACGGGCGTCGCTGCATTTCGATGA
Organism: Hanleya hanleyi; assembly: GCA_036873755.1. Classification (NCBI taxonomy): domain Eukaryota; kingdom Metazoa; phylum Mollusca; class Polyplacophora; order Lepidopleurida; family Hanleyidae; genus Hanleya; species Hanleya hanleyi. The sequence continues at coordinate 19,502 of JAVTVY010003959.1, read as the reverse complement.
ATTGGTGTCAATTCCATGGAAATCAGAGCTTCTGAGCTAATTCACCAGGGCGTTGAAGCGTTAAGCTAAGCGTTGACGGGCGTTACTGTCTATAAAAGCGAGCGTATTTCCAAAAACACGCACAGTCGACGTTCAACCGTCAACATGACTTATACTTGCTCTGAGTGCGAACGCACGTTCACCAGACATTACGATATGATGCGACACCAGAACAATATAAATGGGATTGAAGACTCCAAGGAGTCCGTTGAGGGGGATGCTGATACAGAAACTGCTGAGAGTGTATCGACTGATACCGAAACAGAGATTGCTGAGAGTCTATCTAGTGATACGGAGAGCTTGACCTCAGATAGTCAGCATACGTCCGTGGAAAGTGAGACAGAACCTACCTTCTGGGATCGTATTGTGACAGCAGCTATCAATACTTACGCTGCAGCGATCGAGGACGCCAGAGAGGATAATTTACAACAGACGTACACCCAAATGCGCCCCCGCATCAGGAAAACAGCCATGGCGATCTATGAACAGTATACCTTACTACCGCTTGAAATGAAAGGCGACCCCACGCACAGGTCCATCATGAAGGCCAAGCGTCACTTGGAAGAGGCTATGGGGCTACCACCCACCGTGGCCCTGAAAAATGCGATCAGAATGCGCAAACAACTGTTTCAGGACATGCTGCTCGAAGAATATCCAGGCCTGTCCGACGATGATTAGAATAAACGGTTCAGAGCGAACATGGCCGAAGATGGAACTTGCTGAAATGGCGACTTCTGATTGGACAAAACTACATCTAACGGACAGGAACGAATATGATAGATGCAAATGGTGGCCTCTGATTGGGCAAGAGTCTTTTTGAATTGTAAACACACCCAACGCGGCTCCCCCAGCGTGGGTATGATGTAACATTGGGGAAAATAAACTATATGAAAAAACTTCTTGTTGTTGTTGTTCTCTCATATGGTCCCTCTCTACACCAAATACCTTCCTTTCACTGCCCCAAAATGTCCACTTTGGCTACTACTCGTACTGATGACGTCACCAATGACGTCACAGATGACGTGAACATCCCTCAAATTGGGGTCTACACCCCAAGAGCTACAAAATGACACCTCACACGACGCATTCGGACCAAGGATGGTCCCTCTCTACACCAAATACCTTCCTTCACTGCCCCAAAATGGCCACTTTACTTACTACAACCAACTGCGCATGCGCAGATTGACGCGACTTGCATTTGAAAACACACCATTCTGACTCTAACCCACACAAGCTTCACTTTGACACCTTCCACGACCCATTCGGACCCATAGCGGTCATCTCTACCCCAAACACATGAGAGCTTCAAAATAAGACCTCATACGACACCATTGGACCACCAGGGACTCACCTAGACTCCAACACGTCCACCCAGTATGGATTTATACATACATTGGGCTTATACCCCAGTATATGGGTCTATATGGGGCTATAGACAGACCTCAAACTTTTTCAAAAATTTCACCGTTTCGTGCCGGGACACTTCCTATCATGTTTGTCTTGACGAGACAAAACAAATCAAAACAACCATACCGCAAATGTCTAGAAGTACGTTTCCCAGTGGGACAAACATTGGTCCTATACCCCTAGTATGGGACTATATGGGTCTATATGGGGCTACGTAAACAAATCCTGAAATCTGGTGACCATCTTGGATTTTTGCTAATTTAGAGTATTTATAGTGTTCTTATTTTGTTTCCAATGAATGGTTGGCCCCTTTATAAGAGTTTAGATAAAATGAAACAAATATTGGATGACATTTGAATGAATAATTGGCAATTATGTTTAAAAAATGATTTTCGATGATGGCCATTTTGAAATTCAAAATGGAGGTCCCAAATGTTAATGCAAAAACTGGCACCCATTCTTTTCTTAATCAGCGAACTTTCTATATGTGTTTAGACATGAGTACCAAGAATCTACCCGAAAAAATGACAAATCTGGAAAATATTACGTAAACCCATAGACTACAGTCTTGTCAGCCCCTGCATGAACTCCTTGGGGGTATCGTATTGGCCTTCGGGGAGGGTCAGTCGGGTGTTTTTTCCTTGGTAGGTCACCTCGTACCACACTTCATTGGCTCGCACGTTGTACCACGAGTAAGGGTATTGAATATCCACGAGGCCACATTTCCATCGTCCAGATAAATGCAACGGTTGCGGTAACTGGGTGACGTACTTGGCCAAGGTGTTGTCAGGAAACACATCCAGCGAACTGTTACTGGGTAGGGTGAGGTAAAACATGGCGACTGAGCTGTCCTGCTGCTACTGTTGGTTTTAATAGGTGTTCCAGGCCTTGGGCGGTGGTGTCCGGCGTCGTGTTCGTCGCGGTGTCTTGCTACGTGCCACGGCTCTGGAGATGTGGGGTGTCTTGATCAAGGGGAGGGGGGGTCAAAGGAGTGAAAAGAAGGTGGCCGTTGTGGTGGTGTTTTGGGGGGTGACTCCGGTTCCCACTCGGCTTCCCAAGAAGGTAGTGGGCCACTCGGCGTTTGCTGGGTCCGCTGCATCCACGCCCAGTGCTGGGGGTTCCCCTCCAATTCCTGTGGTACATGCATATCTTTCAAGCCTTGAGCGAAGACCTCCCATCCTCAAGGATCCGTGTGCGACCTGCGTTGACGCATCAGGTCACTCACTAAATCCGTCATGCTAGTCCTGGGGACCGCGTTGATTCTGTACCAAGAGTTCGCCTTTATCATTCCAAGTCAAGTTAGGATTCTGTTTCATCCGTTGTAATACCAGGCCAGCTTGTTTCTTGAACGATGCAGGTACACTCTTCAGGACTTCGTCGTCCACCCACTGTGGGGCTGGGGGTGGTACCCCTGGTAATGGCGGCTGTTAAAGCGGTGCTGCGTTCGCGTGGTGGTCGTGGTGGTGGTGGTGGTGCTGGGGTAGAGAGGGTTTCGTATTGGTCTATGAACGTCATGTACCGTTGAAGCGTCTCATTGTACCGTTGTACTTTCTCACTGTCGCTTAACCCCGGTCTTTGTAAGATCTGTTGCATCTCTTCATCGAGGGTATTTATGGTCTTCACCGTAGGTGGGACAGGGTAGGGCGATTGGAGGTTTTGAAGGAACCGTGGTTCGACGAGGACCATTTTTTTCGTGTGGTTCATTGTCGGCCGAAAAGTCCACCCAATACTGGACCCAACACGGAAGCGGCCAACGGTGCTAAGATGGCCCCGAGAAAGCCGCCTTTCTGTAACACCTTTTTCTTTTGTGTTTGAGACGCGCTTCTGGACTAGGGTTCGGAGACCTGTCTTATGCTTGGCCAACTTGGTCTTCTGAGCCGGAGTCAGTGGTACACACACACTCCAGCTGGGGGAGCCACTGTGGGTGTGTTTATATTATTTTTGCATGTACACGTGGTGGGTCTCTCCCGGTCCGTAGTAGAAGGTGATCGGGGGTGGCTTGCTTGAGGTCGAAGAGCATATACCCGTGCTGAGGGGTTGTCGCATCTTTAAAGGCTTTCAACGCAAACGGTGTGCGAGCGGGATACATCTGTCTCGCCAAGTGCAGCAGTTGAGTGGTATCTCTCGGGTTTTTGAAGACCACAATGTATTGGGCATTTAAGCTGATGTTCCGATGTTCTTTCTTTTTACTGAACAGATTCTGCACAATGTAGATGATCCTGAACCGTCGATGATGGCTTCCTTTGGTAAAGAGTTGGGTGACCCGCGCATCCGTCTCCGCCATGAGATCAGCCAGAACCACCAAGGTGTCGGGTTCCAAATCGGCCAGTTTGGGTAGGCCTTCCACGAACGTGATGTGGGGCATTGCTGCATACGCTGCCTGCCATTCTCCATAACACCACACGACTCGAGCAATGGGTCGGCGTGTTGAAGGAGCTCCCTGACGAAGTGCGTTTTGCCGGAGCCCGTCGGTCCTGCGATGACGCAAGTGAAGGGATGCTGCCACCGAGGGTCCATGGTTCGAGGTGTATCCGCTGTCGTGGTAACCCGCTCTTGTAAATTTGGTATGAGTGAACTGGAGTGGTGGTGGGTACAACGTCGGTCGTCGTCGTCTGTTCACTGTGAGTAATGAAATCCGGTGGGTTTTCAGACGTAGTGGGTGTACTTGTTGTAGGTGTGAACTGTATACTCGGTGTGGAGCTCGATGTGGCTTGTACACGTGGTGTGGTGGTGATGACTGAGCTCGATACGGGGTTGACTGGTGCTATCTGTAGACTGGTTTGACTGGCGGCTGGAATTTTAAGTTGGTTAAGTAGTGTGCTGACATAGGCTACGTCGTAAAACACATCTCCGTACAACACACTCAGCAGGGTTAGCAATATCACCACAAAGACTAATTACGCTTTGCGCGTTTTGGGAGACGCTGTGTTCAGAGGCAGCTGCTGTTTGCCCATAGCACCGTGGTCGAACGTGGAATGAAGGATGACGGCAGTGGTGTCTGGCTTTATAGTCGTTTCACCTGGTTGGCAGAGACCCAGGAATTGAAGGAACTGGACCAGCCTTGCCAGTTGAGGAAATGAAACAGTTTGCCACGTCGACGTTCCGTTTTCAAAATCTGCTCCAACGTGTAGCAGTCTTGCTTTGTTTTTACGACAGGCTGTAATTCCCTCTCGTAAAACGTCCCTAGCAACGGTTCCCCTTGAAGATCTTTCAGTTCATAGACTCGCTGCTGTCGGGGTAGGCGCCGTTTAATCAGGAAGTGCTCATCGCTCCAGTTGGGCAAGTAATTTTTCTCGAACTTGCCCTTGACTTTACTGATCCGTACAGGGTCCCCGACCTTGAACACCTCCTTCGGCGTTAGCTGCGATTGCCTGGGGTACAAGACACGCCGGACTTGGGCTTCATTGAGTTGGGTGACGGTAATGGGGGCTCTCTCTATACCCCGGTGATAGGCTCGATTGTAACCACTCATAAGTTTCGGGAGAACATCGATGTACCGTCTTGTATTCTTATAGGTGAAATATTTATACATGGGACCTTTGAATGTCCTGTTGAACCTTTCCACCACGGAAGTCTTGGTCTCGTTGTACGTATGGAAGAAAAACACCTTCTGGGCTTTGAGAAACTGTTGGAACGGGCGGTTGGGGAATTCCGTGCCTTCATCGGTTTGCAAATACAAGGGTTTGCGCCCGGTCTTGAAGATGTCCTTGAACACCGCTATGAGATTCGCCCCCGTTTTCGTCCGGATGGGTACCACCCACGCATACTTCGACAGGATATCGATGCACGTCAAGATATACCGATTTCCATCGTTGTGTTTGGCAAAGGCGCTCATATCCACCAAATCCGCTTGCCACTGAGCATCTAGTCCACCCACGATGACCCGGTTCCGTAGAAAATGGCGACGGGCAGCTCGATGTAAGGTATAGGTGTCTTGGTTTCTTAACCAATCTCGGACTTGGGTACGTTGTATTCCCTGGGGTTTGGCCGCTCGATAGAGAGCCGTCAATGCACTATAGGCCGCCGGACTGTCGGGACTGTAGTACAAGTTATCCTTCTCCCAGCGCTTCATGTTGACAAATAATGATGGACCCTGGCTCTATCGTTTATTTATAACGGGTATATCTTGGGCCGGAGTTCTTTCTGATTTTCTTCGATGGCTTTTGCCAGCACATTGCCCATGGTAAATGACCAGTCCAACTCGTCTGATGACCAATTGATAAGCACTTGATCCACATCTGCCGCGGCATCTTCCAATGCAGACCATAGAACAGGGCGAAGGGTAAAACGCACTGTACTCCCATCTAGCCGAGACAATTGAGCAAAGAAAGGGCCGCGTCGGATGTACACATCGTGACACAAGTGGATGAGGTCGCCGTCCAGTTCACCAGACAACACCCGTTTGAATTTGGTCCAGCCCTCTCGGGACAGACGAATGTGAGCCTGGAACGGTTATGTAGGGTCTGCATCACAGATGTCTCCCACCTCATCCATGATATCGACCTTATCCGCATAGACGTGCAGGAAGACCTCGGGGATCAAGCTGAGATACGCCCGTATTATATGCTCCGTCATGGTCAGTACGTGAATGATACCAGATTTGACTGTCTCTCGTCTTTATAGGGAGAAAAAGTTTATGACGTGAGATCCAAGGATCGGGTGGTCATGTCACTGGGCTGACTGAGTCTAGCCGGATAATCAATGGCATCGTCGTCTGCCTCCGCTTCATTGCTAGGTTTGGTAATTTGTTCATTGGGTTCTGCCGCCGCTTCACTCAGGGCACGAGCCCACTCCAATTGAACAGCTGACCGCTCGTCCGGTGTAAACAGCTGGTCCACGATAGGCACCACTTTTTCGAAGGCTGTCGACAGATCGGGGTCTAGGGTGAAGCCTCGCGTAGGGTCTTGGTAACGGCCCAGGCGTGGGAAGAAGGGTCCACGGTGTACGTATATGACATTGTCTGTGTGGATGAGGTTTCCGTCGAGCTCACCGCTCAACACCCGTTTAAATTTGGTCCAGCCGTCACGGTGTAGCGTAACCGTATTCGATACGGTTTCAGCGCGCGACCAGCAAACTTCTCCACGGTCTTCCACGAGGGTGACTTTATCTTCATAGACGTGTAACCCCACCCGGGGTGTAAGGGGAAGGATGGCTCGTAGGACTGGTGACATGGTTGACCCAATGAGGAACGGTGAATGACACAGCCTCTGACTGTCTCTCGTATTTATGGTCAGGTCCCTCGGTGACATGGTTGACCCAATGACGATCGGTGAATGACGCACACGCTGACTGACCCTCGTATTTATGGTCAGCTCTCACTGTCAATGCCACAGCGTCAGGGTCAATAGGGCACAGACCATTACTAGGCCAACCAGCCGTCGCTGGTTCCGGCGTGAGCGCTCGTGGTCCATAGCCGGCATCAAGGATGGCTGTCATAGTCCAGTAGTGGTGAGTGATAGCACGCCTCTCCATCGAGTGCACTCTGTCGAGGACCGCTTCTGTGAACTCTGTTGGAATCTGGCGTCGCCCCTCGTTGTCGTCGCCATCTGCAAACATGGGCCGAACCACTGCTCGGTAACCCGTGAGTGAATTAACCACGGTGGCATGCTGTAAAATGCGAGTGGCATAGGGCTGGCTCTCCGTCATGGCTGTGCAACCGTAGGAATGAAGGTGTGAGGCGCAGAGAGACGTGTTTTACAGACCATGTCACTTTTATACACCTACATAGAAGTACCCGGATGGAAGCGCGCACGTCAAGAACCCGGATGTAGGCGCGGACGTCAACGAAATGCTAGTACCCCGATGGACCCGCAAACGTGAAGTACCCGGATGTAGGCGCGGGCGTGAAGTACCCGGATGGACGCTCGGATGTACCCGGATGTAATAGTGCCCGAATGTAAAAGTACCCGGATGCACGCGCGGACGTGAAGTACCCGGATGCACGCGCGGACTGCGTCGAAAGCCTACCGTGGGGACTCCAAGTCCCCGAGGCATGGAAAAATCCGGTGCTTATCGATTGGCTGATTGTTCGGCCGCTGATTGGTTCTTTTTCTCGACCGCTGATTGGTCCAAATGGAACTGCCCTTCCTTCCCAGGTTAATCTACAATCCAAGCAAGCTCGTAATTGTATGTAGTGAGCTGTATGTGGGGTTTTTTTTTCGCTGACGTCCGTGTCTTTAATCCGGGCACTTGACGTCCGCGCCTACATCCGGGTATGTATGAGGTTCTTCAGGAGTGTGTCTCAGTGGTACACCAGTACATTTTGGTCCTCGAGTTGGAGGTAGATGAACTCAGTGTGCTAAAAATACATCACCAGCAAGCGTGCTATAAAAGGGAACAGCCCGGTCGTTTCATCCGACACACTGTCAACCACCAAGATGTTCACTTGCACAACTTGCCAGAAGCAGTTTACATGCCTAGATAATTTACGACGCGACGAGGCCTCCACCCACAACGATGCCCGGTATACTTGTATAACCTGCGCACGGTCATTCAATCGGGAGGATCCTTTACTGCGCCACGAACGCTCATTCCACGAGGGCGCGACGAAACAATGTAATGAATGTGGTCAACTCTTCAAACGACCCATTCAGTTAAGACGGCATTAGCGTTTGATTCATGGTCCGTTACCACGGTTTAGGCGACAACTTCCCACTAAAGAGGCACCCAGGAGGATCAGACCCAGTGAAGATGGGCCCGTAGAGACGAATGCCACTGGTGATGCGATCACAGACAGCCCGCCTATACCCACAGTTCAGAAGAGCCTAGATATCCAGCCAGTCCCTAGCATTACTGTTCCCAGTCATACGCCTGGCGACATCGAACATTTTCTGGAAGATGCAGTGGATGTTCCTAGCGATCTCTTACAGGACGCCCATCCAGTGAGTGACATCTATCAGCGCCAATGGCCCATGATACGGCACGTTTTTCACCGTGATCGCCCCATTCCAGATATCTACAATTTCCCACTGACCGACCTCACCCGTCTACGCAGCTACGTGGAAGCCATCTTCAATGACCAAGCTACGATCTTCAGATTGAATGTCGCTTTCGGGTACATCCTACGTCACAAAGAGACGGACCAGTTACGGTATTATTATGCCAGTAATAACAGCCATGTGTTTGACCAGCCGTTCATCATCATTAACCGGGCGTCGCTAGAGACGATGCTGGAGAAACTGGACACCGTGGATCCCTTGAGATGGGCACATCGTCAATGTCCCAACACACAATGGGTCGTAGAGAGGGTCACCAATGTTACGTTCCCCGTTACCAAGCTGACCAACCACCCCCATCGGCTGAATGCGTCACCCTTGTACCGATGAATAGCATAACATGCCGTATATACTCTCTATGTCTACATGCTGATCGTTGACTTGAGCTCAGTAAACACTTGTACCTAATGTGACGGTGCGTTAAATAATAAAACATGGTGTTTGATATTTCAATTTGTTTTGCTGTGAACATACTAAGCATACCCAGGGCGGCTCCCCCAGCCTGGGTATGATGTAACATTCGGGATAATAAACTGTATAAACACTGCTGAACTTGTTGTTATTCACGACAACCGCTATCCGCTATACTTGGATGAAATATATACCCCGAGGTGATATAGTGCCCATGCACACTTCCGGATACCCCCCGCGCGCGCGCGTGCGGCCGGATAACCCGCGCGCGCGCACTCGGCCGGATAACCCGCGCAGGCGTGCGGCCAGGCCGGGCCGGGGGGAAACCCCGATGTTGAAGAGATCCCGGATGTTCTAGTACATGCATTCCATACGTCTAAGTTCTAAGGAAAAATTAGAACTCTTCTGTGTTCAGAGGTCATTCTGAAAACCGGAAGCAACGTCACACACTTGCGCAGACCCACCAAACCACGTGACCTGCGCAGAAAAATGTTGAACACGAACGACACATTAGTCCAGGCGGATGCCCCCTCACATATGCTTCACATTGATATCTCACTCGATCCAATCGGCCCACTAGTGGCCCACCTAGACCCCAACACGTCTATTTCCATACATTTTGTCTACTGCGCATGCGCAGAATGACGTCAGTTCCACGACACACTAGCCCAGACGGATGCTCCCTCACGAGAGCTTCAAAATAAGACCTTATACGACACCATATGTTCATTAGGGGCTCACCTCTACCCCAAAACGTTTATTTCCACACCCTTTTCCCACAATTCCCTGTCTGCGCATGCTTAGAATGTTGACAACGAACGACACACTAGTCCAGGTGGATGCTCCCTCACGAGAGCCTCATACGACACCATAGGTACATTAGGGGCTCACCTCGACCCCAAAACGTCTATTTCCATACCCTTTTCCCACAATTCCCTGTCTGCGCATGCGCAGAATGTTGACAACGAACGACACACTAGTCCAGGCGAATGCTCCCTCACGAGAGCTTCAAAATAAGACCTCATACGACACCATAGGTTCATTAGGGGCTCACCTCGACCCCAAAACGTCTATTTCCATACCCTTTTCCGACAATTCCCTGTCTGCGCATGCGCAGAATGTTGACAACGAACGACACACTAGTCCAGGTGGATGCTCCCTCACGAATACTTCACATTGATACCTCACTCGACCCAATCGGCCCACTAGTGGCCCACCTAGACCCCAAAACGTCTATTTCCATACCCTTTCTCTACTGCGCATGCGCAGAATGACGTCAGTTCCACGTCACACCCAGCCCGTTGAATACTTCCTCACGTATGCTTCATATTGATACCTCACTTGACCCAATAGGTACACTAGCGGTCCCTACAGATTGCCAAACATCCTCACGAAAACCCACGGTTTTGGGACTACTTTCGCTCCGCGGAGGTAGACCGCATCACCGCCAGACCGCATCACCGCGGAGGACTACATCCCCAGGTCACGCCCCATTCACCCAGATCGGAAGCGACGTCATACACTTGCGCAGAACACTCCTGCGCACACCTCCACAAAACCTCCACTTTCGGTTTCTCGCGCATGCGCAGTGAGGCGAATCCGCGTGGAAATGCGGGCTGTATACTACTCCCGTAGCCAAGGGGGGTTTTCTGAGTTCGGGCGAACCCCCCTTTTGGAAATATTATATATTTTTCTCATATAAATGCCCTTTGCAAACACTGAAGCGAACCCCCTATTTGCCCCTTTTCCCACACAGCGATGTGCCCTTTTGGAGCGAAGGCGAACCACCCCTCAGTAAATCCTGGCTACGACCCTGTTCTCCACGGTCCATCGACAACCGATTAATGGAACTTTGTCACAAAGGTGGTGTTCGCTTTAGATAGGGAATCGTCATCAATGCGTTTTTGATACACACGTCTGGTGGGGCTAATTTTTGTCTAAAAAGCGTCAAATTGACAATTTCTAACAGTCTACATACTTATCAGATAAAGAATAAATCAAGGCCCACAGATAAACACAACCAGAATTACAGTGGTTCAAACCCACCGCATTGCCTGTTTTGCACTTTTCGGTGCATTTACAGTCGATATTTTCTCTTGTTGCAAAATTATGACACCTTCAAACAAAATCATATTTGACTAAATATTTCAGAATTATTTGTGTTTACAATAGCTAACATTGGTTTTGGGTAAAGGCGTCCATTTACGAAAATAAGCCATTGTACCATCTTTGGTGCACCATAAATCCGTGTTCGTGCATCTGCAACCCTTCATTATTTCGTGCCATATAATACAGCATGTAGGCTGTACATAATGGTCCATTTCATATCCATTTGATAAAGGTAAAAGTTTGACCCTGCAAACCGAACAGCTTGAGGACGATTTCCTCCCTTTTTTGATCACAAATGGGACTAATAAACCCCTCTGATGCAAGTAAACCCGATAACAGTACTTTAAGTACTTTGATTATAGCTGGAAAAAGTCACGATAATTTACCATATATGTACAAAGATTGTAATATTCAGACTCTTTTAGCCACCCCTTTTACATCGCATTGTCAAATCACGTTTTAACTGTGCTTGTCTTCTGGGTCGTATTTTTTCTATGTTCCCCCAAAGAAACTTCGTAATCCATAGCAATTTACATACAAAATTGTTGAATTAATAGAAAATACTCATTCATAGAATTTCACGATGTCTTTACTCATCTTTATACACAGGGCGATTCACACACTTCGAAGTGTGGACCTTGATCTTTTCACGTCCAAAGCAGCGTTTTAATTACGATGTATCAGCAATTGAGAATACAAACAACTAATGGTATACCCTAGAATACTAGTACTTATACATTCGTTTACGTCCTCAATAACAGTTTTCCGATTATATATACATGTATGATGTCTGTTTACGATTTAAACAAAGGTCCTACTAAGGCTGCACTTGTTAAGCTAAGCTCAATACAAATATTATATATTTTGTTCTTAAATGCCCAGCTCTCTAACTGTATCTAACTTTTTGATAACATGTAATTGCATTTAGGTACGTTGGTTATTTATTGAAAAAATATATCAATGAATAAATAAAACCATTGTAGTAAAAATACTCTCGAACTCTGTTTCATAAATCTCAGCACGGTGAAGCATCTAAGAACCGGTCATATCAAGGCACGGTGTGTATCATTAAGCCCAAGTCCCACTTAGGCGAATTCCTTTACGAAGCTTGACGATTTAAGATCGTAAGTATTGGTAAGATTCTCGCAAGCTATTCGTAAAGACATTCGCCATGATTCGTAAGCCATCGCTTCAATTCGTAAGAAAATCGTCGACACGGTTTTATCGCCGCGTCAATTTCAAAATGTTCAAAAAATTCGCCAAGCAATGCGATTTTGCCTTAAGTCTCAAATATTCGTAATTTTATCGTAAGTCGTCGTAACTACGTTGTAATGCATCGTAATTAAGTCGTAATTTAATCGCCTTATTGGTAACAGTTCCGTTAATAATCGTCAAATGAAAAATAAATACTAATAGTTACGATAAAGCCCAAGTCCCACTTAAGCGAAGTTGTTTACGAAACTTTGCGATGTATTGGTCGTAATGTTTCGTAATAAATCGCTTTACAAAAACCGGTTTTTCCGTCATTTGGGGCGAATAGATACGACATGTTTTACGAGTAATTACGACTGTTTGCGATGCAGTTACAAAGAAATACGATACTTTTACAACAGTTAGCGATATTCGCACCCAAATTTAGGCGAATCAGTGCGATACAGTTGCGAATATGTGCGATGTATTTGCGAACATTTACGAAGTGCATACGACTACTTGCCATTATTTCACGATGTCTCGCGAATACGTACGAAGGTTTTACGACGTTTTTATGACAGTTTGGGTAAAATGTTTACGATTACTTCGTATACCATCGTTTCCTGTCGTAAGTTATCGTAACTATTAGTGTTTATTTTTCTCTTGACGATTATTAACGGAACTGTTCCAAATAAGGCGATTAAATTACGACTTAATTACGATGCACTACAACGTAGTTACGACGACTTACGATTGTTTACGATAAAATTACGAATATTTGAGACTTGAGGCAAAATCGCATTGCTTGGCGAATTTTTTGAACATTTTGAAATTGGCGAATGTCTTTACGAATAGCTTGCGAGAATCTTACCAATACTTACGATCTTAAATCGTCAAGCTTCGTAAAGGGAATTCGCCTAAGTGGGACTTGGGCTTTACTTAGGAAACGATTGTATACGAAGAAATCGTTAACATTTGACCCAACCTGTCATAACAACGTCCTAAAAACGTCGTAAAACCTTCGTACGTATTCGCAAGACATTGTGAAATAATGGCAAGTAGTCGTATGCACTTCGTAAATGTTCGCAAATACATCGCACATATTCGCAACTGTTTCGCTCTGATTCGCCTAAATTTGGGTGCGAATATCGCTAACTGTCGTAAAAGTATCGTATTTCTTTGTAACTGCATCGCAAACAGTCGTAATTATTCGTAAAACATGTCGTATCTATTCGCCCCAAATGACGGGAACAACCGGCTTTTGTAAAGCGATTTATTACGAAACATTACGACCAATACATCGCAAAGTTTCGTAAAAATGTTCGCTTAAGTGGGACTTGGGCTTTACCCTCAGCGAGTTGTAAACAAATCGCCCACTGACTTTGATGGCTTGACTTTCTGGCCAAGGAAGTGAAGATGGCGGGAAGAGAAACTATATATATGGCGCAGAATTCCTGCGATTCTATTGGTTGATTTATATCCGACATAGATTATTACTGTACGACATAAATGTGAATTAATATGGAGATAAATTTGAAATTAGTGCGTAGCTAATTTCTTTATATATAGGGATGAAGTCGGAATTAATATGGATACGAAACGATTTTCATCTGCATACAAATTCATGTAATATGCATGTGTAAAACTGTTCTATGATTGGTTCTGAATATATACGGATATATATTGGAATTAATATCCATAAATATTCGAATTTATACGCATACATAATAGAGATATTTGTCCTCCACGGCCAACCATAGCCGGGCGGGCGAAGCGGTAGACCCCAACGCCTTATGGAAAGCCATCAGTGTCATAACCTCTGGTTTTCCACACGTGGTAATTCGATTTTCCACGCGTGGAAATTCTATTATCCACGCGTGGAAAATCCAGCCAATGGTTTGACTTGTAATTACCACGTGTGAATATTTCGACCAATTACACAACTTGGAAATACCACACGTGGAAATTATTTACCACGTGTGGAAAATATCCACCAATGATAGAACTGGGAATACCACGTGTGGAAATTATTTACCACACGTCGTATTTATCACCCAATCATTGAATTCGGGAATACGACGCGTGGTAAATAATTTCCACACGTGGTATTCCCATTTATCCACGCGTCGAAATTTTATTTTATTCAGCCAATAAATGAGAGCTTAACAAAGAAAGCTGGTCCCTTCACAGTTTGCGGCGGTACAAGTATCAGTCCTCCGAATGTGTTCATATAGCTGGAACAGACAATCTGCAACAGGACACTGTCAATTTCATAAAATACAGGTACGTGTAGCAAACTTTAATAAGTTTTTTGTTGAGCAGTGCAGGAGTTCCACCTGAGGCTGAGCCGTATAGGTCGACGACCATACGACAGATAAGACAGGGTCAAAAGTGCGTGTATCTGCTTTCTGTAACGATTGTTTTGATTGGTAAATTCGAAAATAGAATTACCACGTGTGGAAAAGAGAATTACCACGTGTGAAAAACCCAGTGAAATACCACGCATGGAAATTATTTACCACGCGTCGTATTTCCGAATTCAATGATTGGGTGATAAATACGACGTGTGGAAAATAATTTCCACACGTGGTATTCCCAGATCTATCATTGGTGGATATTTTCCACACGTGGTAAATGATTTCCACGTGTGGTATTTCCAAGTTAAGTAATTGGTCGAAATATCCACACGTGGTAATTACAAGTCAAACCATTGGCTGGATATTCCACGCGTGGAAAATCGAATTACCACGTGTGGAAAACCAGAGGTTAAGACACTGATGGCTTTCCATAACGCCTGGCCTGGCCGAGATAATTTGTTACCTCTGCATGTGTTGTTTTAGCGAGCGTCACCTAATCGACAAGTGTCTGGTTCTTATCATTGCTTATCCACGCGCGAGGAACATGCCTTCAAAGACATTAAGCTGATCACCAGTTCCTATATTTTATGGTCTCTGGTGTACTCCACAAAGAGATTATTATAGTGTTTTGTTTGTGCATTACGTACTGTATATCTTATGCTATGATAATTTCATTTAAATTCAATACATTGTACAGATATCTGGTATCGGTAGGCGTAGAATAGAAATTGTTTGAGCTGCATGAAGCTGGGAATTAGCAAATAAAGACGTTCTTATTGACAAGCACTTCTTGCATACATTATTAACCGGCCACGTGCACGTTCCGTTACAAATACACACCAACTTAGTTACAAAAAGTCAATAAAATTCAAACCTAGTTTCCATAGTATTGTAAATAAAAATTGCTGAATGGAAAATTTAGTGTTTACAGTATTGGAAATATATTAAATTCAAATGTAATGGCTAAACTGCAGGTTTGCATCACATACCTATGGAATAAGTTCAAATTGAACAATTGAATTGCGATGATAACATTGTGCATTTGAATTACTTCAACCTGTAGCTATCGTAATTTTGCATGTGGTGGCTAAATGCAGTTCTTCGTCATATACAACAATTTCGACATCGTAAACTATCCCTTTCTGGACAGTAATATTCCAGTGGGACCTGCATATGGCGTATACATATCTCGCTTAGTAGCATTTGCTAGATCCTGTGTTAAATGTGACGATTTTAATCAACGTCACAAAACACTGGTGCAGAAACTTGAAAAACAGGGCTATTCCACCAAGCGCCTACACTCAAAGTTTCTCAAATTTGGCGATACATATCGCATGCTGATAGCAAAATACGAACGTAGCGTGCAAGATCGATGGCGCTACGTTTCGTAACTTGTGTCTAATTCCGCTTAACCCGGGGCTAGGGGCCGTATGAACCCATGTACTTCAAGAACCTCATGGTACTCATATGAACAGTCACAACCAAAGCGTGACTGAGATACATCATTCTTTAGATGACGACTTTACAACGAATATTATGGATTAAGAATACTGATCAGCGATACGGATTTGATATTTTTGGAACATCATGATGTCTTGCCGGCATCATTGAAAACTGTTGACCGCTTCTCTCTTGCAGAAAACAAGCCTATGTTTTTGTATACTATGATTGTCTTTTTGAATTTGGTGTTAATACTGTTATATGGAAAATGGAATAGGTCTTTGGATTATGGACGCGGATATTCTCTAATGGACGACGGCTGGATTATGAATGACGGACTAGACGCTTGTAATCAAAAACAAACATTTCATAAAAACATTTACAGTATTGTAAATGAAACTAATGTGTGAAATGATTTCATAAGTAGCAACCATCATAGCAAACAAAACTAATATTCACCATACATTCCCACGTGTATGAGGAAGAGGTAAATATAAATATTCTTTTTGAAATGATTTAATATGTACCTAATAGCACAGTAAATAAAATTGTATTATACACCATACATTTAACCATCTATGGGGTAGAGGTAAATATAAATATTTTTTTTGAAATGATTTAATATGTACCTACCATTGTAGCAAATAAAATTGTAATATACACCATTCCTTTGCGCATCTGTGAGATAAATGTAAATATAAGTATTCTTTTTCAAATGATTTCATATATAGCTACCAGCTTAGCAAATAAAATGGATTTATACACCAACATTTACATATCTAGAGGATATTTGTAAATATAAACATTTTATTTGCATTGTTTTGAAATATAGATGCCATAGTTCGGAATTTACGGTTAAGTTTCATATTATTTGCCATATATATCACGCAATGGTCAATATAACTACAACAATTCACATATATTTACTACAGGTTGGCAAGGAGCTAAATATAACTGATAGATTTGCATTCGGGTCACTACAATAGCGAATATATTCAAATATATGAGATCTATTTGCAAAAACAATATCGTGCGTTGTATATCTATCGTAATTAGGGACTCTCCAAGGTACGACATGCACAATACATGTATCCAAAAGAAACCTTAAATGTATTGTAAATGTATGTGAAATGTATGGCAAATACCAAGATTTGACATAGGCCATGGAACCATGGAACTCTAAAAACATTTACTACAGTGGTGAACTTGGGGCTGTCAATCATACAGAATACATGAACTAAATTATTAAATATATCATCAAATATGGGACTTCAATTTTATAAGCCCAACCTCTCCGATCACATCGACCTATACGTCAAATGAATGCAAATGCTACTTATAATTGCAAGCCTAAAACTTAGTGTTCAAATAATTGGAAATAAAACCATTGTATTCACCTCACATGCCAACCGTATATTAAATATAATTAAAATGACGTTTTTATGTAGTGTAACGGCCTTTACAAACTAAAATATGCATTAGGCATTAAATATACACTTACCAATTGCTTTAAATGTTTTTTTCGTGGAATTCGTCAGTCAGTGGTCGTTTAACATTGTATTTGTAGGTGTGTAAAATGGAGAGCACGTGAACAAGTTAAAACACGGTCTTCTGCTTGGGAATTCTTAACGTTATGACGGCGTACAAGTAGGTTTGTAGAACCTGGGTCAACAATGTGAAGCCTACACTTTCTACAATCACCACATATTTGAGGCTGAATGGCAGCATGGAAAGATCACTATCTGGTCCGACACTGCATTATATAGCTAATTCCGCCGAACCTTAAGCTGGTGACCGTCCAAACAATGTGTTGAACGTCCACAGTGTGTACGCAATGGAAGCCTGACTGCGATATATTTAAATTCACTATACAGGAAAATAGGCTTCGACATCTTCGACAACAGTTACCAAATCATTTTATTTGATACATACATTCACCTGGATACAGATAGAGTAAGTGACCCTGCATCGCATTTTTTGCAATGGGCGAAGATGTTCAGGCGATTCAAACATACAATGAGTACGCACCACCGCCTCGCTGTTTGACATTGTAAAATTGTAGTGGACAAAACACTGATAATTATACCTGGATCGTTTAGGTGGTTCATAACTATATTTGGCCTTGTGTTCCTGTTCTCATCATTAACCATGCTACATAGATTGAACACTTTCCCCGAGTTTACTAGCATTAAACAGAACATTGCTTCTTCTAGGCTCATTAGAAAACCTCGCTGAATACTACAAAGCAGTATCAGTTACCTGTGGACGCTAGACGGACTATCGTGTCCAGTTTCTCAATTATTTTCACCGTACTGCATGGGTGCTTAATAGGGTGTATGACGAGCCTTGTTACACAGTACCCCCAATTAATTATGTAGCCTATTGAATACAGCTGTATGTCACTCTGCTTCAGTGACCTTAACACATGATTGTGAGACGTCACCGCCAGTTCTGATGTTTGACATCAGGTATCCAATCGATAACCATTCCATGCAACAAAACCAAAATCTACAAATTTCTATTGGTGCCTTTAATTTTGAATAGTTACTAGCAAGTCAAGACAGGCATTGATGTGACCGTTGTTTCTTGATGTATCTGTTTCCAGTAGGGCATTGGATAAAAACGCGTGGTCGATTATCAAGGCCCTTTGGCTTATTATCCGATTTCAACGAGCTTTACAGAGAAATATAATTTCTTGTGCTTGACAGGAGGAAATAGCACGAAATTACTTTCTCCTGGGGGAGCAAGAATCACATGTGAAGGTGTGAAATGTTATAACAGGTGGGCGTCCTGTGAGCTTTTATAACATTCGAGAGGGTTTCTGGTTTAAATAGAGGTCAGTTGTATGGTCAGGCCATCTCGTCAGCGGTTAGCTAAGCATTAACACACGACAGTGTTTAGACGAAAGGCGGGAAATGAATGTATTCATTTGACTGTATCTGATATGGTTCATCTAGAAATCTTCATTTCTTAGGTCAATAACATGGCATATATATTCAAATAAAAATGCTTGCATTTACGCTCATTTTGGAGGTGGTGTTATACATGCTTTGTTTGGTGCGTTTGAGTAAAACGACTGTGAATGAATAGTACTTGTATCACTGTTCGTAGCACTTTTATTTCGAATGAGATTATACGATCGTATATGATATTATTTCTTTGAGGCTGAAGGGCCTTAGATTACTTGATGGCCCATTTTGCAGTTGTACATATCCATTAAAACGATATGCGGATATAGCTAAACCATAGAGTTTGATAAAATATTGAATTATGCAATATTGAATATGCATATTTGGATGGGCTGTACATCAATTAAAATAATTGGTGTATGTATTTTTCTACATCTGATATGTACATGAAGGTTTGCCATTTTCCCCCTGCATTTTCCCTATTTTGGAACTGGTGTTATACAGGTTTTGTTTGGTAGAAAACCACCAGAGTGAACTGAAAACAGTATTTGTACTGTTCGATGCGCTTTTCATTTTGAATGCGCTTATACCCATCGTATGTGATATTATGCTTTTGAGGCTGAAGAGCCTTAGAATACTTGATG
>JAVTVY010003958.1:0-39327 GCA_036873755.1 Hanleya hanleyi | reverse complement strand
AAATAGCCGGCGAAGCTCCGGCGGCTACCGGCTTGAAATAAGAACACTGGGAAGGGGAAAATGCCTGGGATTCTTTTGAATGTTGCTTGTGCAAAATGCCACAAAATATTTGCTGAGGCGGGTTTCTTATTCGTGAAGGCTGCCCTTCCCATGGGGACCCCAAACATCATGATGCGACAAAGTGACATTAAATCGTATTCACTCACTTGCTCACTCAAAAGATATCATTGGGAAAAGAGCCTACATGTGTACGGTAATTTCTCTAATAATTCAAACAGAAAATCTTAGCTTCCAACATTCATTGAGAGGAATTGTCAAGAAAACTGGCAATTGTCTCCTGTTGAAATGATAGATTATGTGACAAACTATGTTGTTAGATCAAAGTTTCCATATATTTTTAGCCTTTTCTGTGAGTTTATTTGCTTTAAAATCTAGATTTTCTATGCGAATTATTAGAGAAATTACCGTACTCTGTGCCACGACTTCTGCGTCCTGGGTTGAAGATCATTTGTTCAGCTTATTTTGACAAGGGAGGTAAATGGGTCAGAAGAAACCCGGAACTCCTCAAAATGCTATGGTAATCCCTCTAATAATTCAATCCCCCTATCAAAATTCAATCACCCCCCAACTTTGGGGCCAAAAGTCAATCAGATGTTTCAATAAATTTGATCACCCTATAAAATCATTGAAATAATGGATTATATGCATGATTTTGAACAATTTTGTCAGCTTTTCTAATAATTCGATCCCCCCATATATGATGGTGGGAAATTCCACTTCCTGTGATTGAATTATTAGAAGTATTACCATATTTATAAGCTATTATCAATATATCGATAATCCCTGCATGACTGATGCTAGAATATTTTTGGCGATTGTTATAAAAGTGAATAACCTATACTGTGAACACCAATGAATTGTACGATCTCTAATTTTCAGAAATATCTACCTGGACAAACCAGGCGATCAGGCTTCAAGATGGTCTTCTGACTCCAACAACCCTCCACAGGTAACGTTATCATGCAGGGGCAAATACAGGTCTGTTTTGCTACCCTTTAAAGGTGCCCAAATTACATCTCGTGTCCATAAAGCCCAAATTGCAGTCTTCTGATTTTCTCCAGAATTGAAAAAGAATTGACCAGATAACATCTGGGCATTCTGTGTTCTGTTCAGACCAAAAAAAACAGTTTGAGGACTTTGTGGACAATCCAGGGTCTCATAACATGTAATTCCACTCAAGGACCTTAATTTAGCCCAAATTAGAGGGCTGGAAAGGGTGCCCAAATTAGAAAACTGTATTTGCACCTGCCATGACTACAGAGTGACCGTCCAACCCTAAAAGGGCTAGATCCCCAGGCGAAGCCCCATGTCTAGATTTTGAAGCCCTATCCCCAGACTCGTCGTAGTGAGCACAACAGCTTTCTCCCACTTATTCTCTCCAAGTCTTTCCATTGTATATAATTAGGCTTTTGTCTCTAGGTCCCATAAATATCGCGGTGGCCAGTCACCATTTTCCATTTAGGCTGTCTGTGGCACGTGACTGCAATTTGAATTCTTTATTTGACATGAACATGCAAGTGCTCTGTGCTCCTGCATGTTATCCCATAATTACATCGTAGTGTAATAAGATAGTGACCTTCGATTGGTTGTATTGATATTCGCGAGGTTCGAGTGGCATGATGTAGATTAATGAATGATGTACCATATAAAGTCTTTGATGGTAAACCTCGCTGAGACATCGTGGATGCGTGGTGCGCCTCAGGAGGAGCGAGAATGCCCTGGACTTAAAACCTCTTTCTCTTTTCACCATACCAGTACTAGTACCACATTTCTTTAGAGAAGGAATACTCAATTGTTGAAAAGAATTTTTCAGCTGATCGGTGTATACCCTGTTTTTATGTGTTTTCAGTTTCTGACTTTGAAGCTTGAGAAGGCAGCCATTGTTGAAACAGTTACGTTTGGAAAATATGAGAAGACCCACGTCTGTAACCTGAAGAAGTTCAAGCTGTACGGGGGACTCAACGAAGATCACATGATAGAGCTGATGGAAGGGTAAATTCTTGGAATGTGTACAATGAATATAATCCCTCTAATAATTCAATCCCCCTATCAAAATTCAATCACCCTAAATTTTTGGTACAAAATTTGATAGGCTATTCTAATAAATTTGATCACCCTCGAAAATCATTGAAATAACGAAGAAATAATGAATTATCTGCATCATTTTGGATCGTTTTGTCAACTTCCTGTTCTAATAAATTTGATCAGCCTGAGGTTGTATGGTGGGAAATTCATTTCCTGTGATTGAATTATTAGAGGAATAACCATATATCAGGACTCCCACTGGCCCTATTTTTTCCTATTTTCCCAATATTTTCTGCTCTCCCCTATTTTTCCCTATATTTTCTCAAATTTGACCGCTTTTGCCTTTCAGTATTATTCGTGCTTTTTCGCGCAGCTCTGACCTTGTATTTATTGTGATACATATACACGAATAGTTGGCTTATTTAAATCCTCCAAAATAACAACGCGACCGAGTCAGAAAGTCTGTGTCCAAACTAAATTGTCCAAACTAAATTGTACTGTGTTTCTTCTTTACGACCTTGTCCCAGTGATGAGTACAGGTTGTTTTTGAATGAAAACACTGATCCTTTGAGATTGTAATTAACAAGTAATTATCCCTGTTGGTGACTGAAATGCCCTTTTTTCTGGATTTTGCTCTATGTTTTGATCATTATATCCCTATATTTCCCCTATATTTTGGCCATTATATATATTTCGCCCTATATTTTGACTATGGGTCAGTGGGAGTCCTGATATACACATGATTAGCAATGTTCATGGAATATTCGCAAACTCCACAATTCATATTCTGGCCTGTAGTTCGATTGTTCAAGTCGTGTACAGTAATTCCTCTAATAATTCAATCCCCCTGTGAACGTTCAATCAACTGTTCTAATAAATGTGATCACCTTCTAAAATCATTGAAATAGTGAAGAAATAGTGCTCGATTTTGAACCATATTGTCATCTCCAACCATTTTGTCAGCTCCAACCATTTTGTCAGCTCCAACATTTCATTGTGGGGAATTTCACCTCCTGTAATTGAATTATTAGAGTGATTACGGTACCGTAATCTTGGGAAAAGGTGTTCTCTGGACATTGTTATGAGTTACATATTAGGGCTGTTCCAGAAAAATGTACGTGAGATTTGGGTGGGGGGGGTGGTAGATTTTCAGCTCACTGTGGTTGATGATGTACAGTCATTTAGCATCAAGGAGATAGGATAAATGGTATATGTTGTTGGAGTCAGAAAAAGTAGTCTCTCCCCCCATCCCATGTACCTTTTTCTGGAACAACCCTAATCTAATTTGGGCACTTTGCTAGAAGCCCCATTCAGCATGCAGTCTAAAGGCATGTATGGGTTAGTTAATGATGGCAATATCAGCTTCTCTACTTATTTGGCTTCATTTGAAGTAGTTCGTTTCCTATATAGCTATAAAAAAAGCTCTAAAATTGGTACCTGTAAACCGGCCAATTCAGAAATGAAATCTGCCTCATTTTAATATCTGCCCTTGTTTGATACTCGTTTGTGATGTCACACCAGAGATGGCCGAACATCAGTACATGTAACCTTCATTCTTTGAGTGGGTGGCCTGACGTGACGTCACAATTAAGGAAGGATAATTCATATTGGTTTGCAAATCTGAATCCTTCTAGCAGACAAAATAATTCAATTACACCAAGTGAAGTTTCTGTTTCGCAACATCGAAAATCACACTTGTTTCTGGATAACTTGAGTTATGAAACCGAAAACCTAGGTTTTCAAATTTGGAGTTTTGTGAAATAGAAACTCCAGGTTACAGAAAGAGAAACTCGGGGTTGTCTGGTACACAGGCAAGCCGTCACCAATCAGTACCACTCAGTAACTGGTTGGCTACTGGTTGGTGGAAAACTGATTGGTACTGGTCATGCTGGTAGGAAAGGTCCCCTTGCGGTACCGTTCAGTTTTCAACTGATCAGTACCAACCAGTAACCAACCGGGTACTGATTGGTCACCCATTGGATCCCATGAATTTTCTACTGATTGGCTACCATGCAGGTATCAATCAGTCACCAATGAGTTACCGCTATGTTACCATCCCAATTTTCCACACTTGGTACCTGTTGGTAACAATGCAGTAACACTTCAGTACCTTGACTGGTTACTGCTCAGTTACTGAACGGCTACCAACCAATTTCTGCTTACCAAGAGGTACTGGTAGGAAAGGTCCCCTTGTGGTACTGTTCAGTTGTCAAGTTGGTCACCAATCAATAACTGAACAGTATCAACCGGTCACCAATCAGTTACCACACATTTCATTTATGGTATAATCTATTGGTTACCAACCAGTAACTGACCAGTAGCCTTCAAGTCAGAACTGCATGGTACTGCAAAGTTGGGATCGTTGTGGCTACCAATTGGTTACCAATCAGTTACTGATAGGTAACTGGAAAAAATCTGGCATATACTACCAAGTGGTGGCTGATTGCACGGTACTGTTCAGTCAGGACTTGATGGTACCAATCCTGAACTTTCCGTGCAGTACCAACAAGTTACCTGGACGTTACCAACAGGAAACTGAACGGTACCAATTGGCACAGAACTGAACGGTACTGAACAGTGAAAGTTTGCCTGTGTAGATAACCTAGGTTTTCACCCGTTAACTTAAGTTTTCGATTCGAAAACCATGGTTTTCTCCTTGATAACTTAAGTTATCTGCTAGAAAGCTTCGGTTTTCGGTTCGATACCTGTGAGTTTCTGATTACTTGGACATTTGGCCTTCCATAAACTCTGACATAATTTTACCTCAACTCTGATGTATCTGACCTATATAGTTGGTCAGAGCGAAATAAAAATTATCTTATCTCTGACATAAAATGGATTATTCTATTAAGTCACATCAATGCAGTAAGAGATTATCAAGTAGGAGATGTAAAGTGGAAAACACATTCAAGTGTGTTCTCCTTCAAGGTGTAAAATGTGTATTGGTATTCTATTTTGACCTGAACAGTTTAATAATACATTTGACAGAGATGTGTTGACCTGGTGAACTATTACCTGAGTAAACATTACCTGACTTGTACTATGTCAAATACTGGGCCAGTATTGTCTGGTTATGATAACCCAGATTTACCTGGAGTTCTGTTAGTAAGTCGATCATGTCCTCCTGTATCTGCTTGTGGGAATTTTATAATTTACTATCATCAGTACTACTAAAGTACATTGCACATATTCCATTATGAACTTTATTATTAATGAAGCAGTAAATGAATTCTCTATCAGACTAATTGCATACCCTCCCAAAAGGCAGATGTATTATGTGATGGCGATTTCTGTCCGTCCGTCCGTTTGTCCGTTCTATATCTGGGACAGTTTTCCATCTACAGTTATCTGTAGGTGGATACCGTGGGGTGGGGGAGGGGGGGGGGAAATGTGTTGTGTACCAAATTGGAGTTTGAGTTCAGAGGTCACTGTCCTATAAGTCAGAAAATCTTTGATTCATTCGTGTCTGGTTCGTGTCTGGTTCATACCCCGGGGTGGGGAGGGGTGGGGGGGGGGGGATGTCTTGTGTAGCAAATTGGAGTTTTTGTTCCAAGGTCACTGTCCTATAAGTCAGAAAATCTTTGAACCATTCATGTCTGGTCCATATATGTGACACTATTCTAACAGCAGTTGCAATTTTTTTATGAGTAGATACACCAGGTAGAGACAAAGGTCAATATGGCCTAAAAATCAGTCTAGGGTCACTGTGACCCAAAAATAGGGAACCAATAAAAATAACACTTTGTATGTTAGTAGAACAGTGTCACATACCAAAAGTGAGGTGTAGGTCAAAGGTCAAGGTCACTGTGACCCCAAAATCAGGAAATCATTGAATTTGTGTGTGTTAGAGGATCATTAGAGAGAGAGGATATGTTGTGCGGACTTATCTTAAATCCAATTTTGGCTCTTTAATATAAATGATTTCACTGTGTGAAATAAAGAAATTGCAGGGTTGCAAATATATTCACTAGATATAATAAAATTTCAATTCCTTATTAGTTTTTTTTTCAGGTATTGTCATATGAGAATAACACTATAGCTATAATTAAATGTTTGTCACTGAATATAAATGTCACTGTGAATGTGTTTACAGTCTACCTGTGCTCTTGTAAGGTGACCCGTCCAATTACCAATAATTATTATGTGACCATTAATTTTTATTATTATTTTTTTATTTTTTTCAGTGGATTGAAGAATGATCACATACCAGAGACATTCTACCTGAAGAATGAAATTGATGGAAATCACTTTCCCTGTAGATATATCAAAATAGGTAAGAAGAAATGTTGTGGGGATGCAATAAAACCATGGTACTCTCAAATAATGTTATCACAGGAAGTACATTTTTACCCAAAATATTGGGCTGATCAAAGGCTGTTGTACGTTTAAAGGCTCCAGGACACGCAAAATTTTGAAAAATGTGGTTGCCCTTCCCTTCGGGCAACAAACTAGTAAGAATATGGTTGCCCGAAGAAAAAAAAATGGTTGCCCGAATATTTCAGTACAAAACATCTCACGTTTGCCATCGTCGTAAGCCAGCCATTTATATTCCCGTCTCCATTTCGACTGAAATTCTCATTTTCTTTTTTTCTGATAGCCCGGCGCCGAAATTACTACCAGTACTAAGTTCAGTAGCTGTAGTGTGCGACTCTTCTATTTCAGAGTTATCGCCGAAGCCTCGGCAGCTGCGGATCTGATGAAAAATCTATGCATACGGACTAGTTCTACAATAAACTGACAAGACAAGTTGACAAGCAAAATGTCTGCAAATCCCGCACTGTAAATTACTCTCCGTGTTGATTGGTTGATAACCTTGGTTGCCACAGGCAATTCCGATGATGGGCTGGGTCGGTTCGGGAATCCCCAAACTGGGAAAGCCCTGACCTTCTAAATATGGCGCCGAAACAGCGAAGAATATCTCGACTGGGCCTGTAAAACTTACAGAGTTTCGTTCTAAGAATGAATATCCTGATGAAGTTAGAATAAACCGCTAGATATTTCATTTTAACAGGTATCTGCATCAAAATTTCTGATTGCCCGACGAGCTATGATCCGCAAATTTTTGGTTGCCCGACATATTTTTTGGTTGTCTCGGGACGTCGGGCTAGCGGTTTTGCGCGCCCGGGGCTCTACCAAATGGTCTCCACACCCCATATTTTTTTGATGCAAAATTTTCGTAAGAGAAAAATTTCTGACATTTAATAGCGGTTTACTGCTTTTGGGAATAGTCAAATTTGAAAAACAACGAACTTAAAACCCTTCATTACCCGCCTGTTTGGAACTGACGAAGGTCAGGACCTGCTGATCCATGACATCGGAGTCTGATTACGACTGTTTGTAGCGAATAATTGTAGTGAAAGATAGACGACATTTCTTTTGTAACGCCAATAACGTTAAAGCTAAAACGTAATGACTTTGTTGACATCATGAACATGTTGTCATACTCAAAACAAAACTGTCCAGT
This sequence comes from Hanleya hanleyi, assembly GCA_036873755.1. Lineage (NCBI taxonomy): Eukaryota > Metazoa > Mollusca > Polyplacophora > Lepidopleurida > Hanleyidae > Hanleya > Hanleya hanleyi. The sequence continues at coordinate 31,778 of JAVTVY010003958.1, read as the reverse complement.
CCTAATTATATGATGTGATCGTAATCAGACTCGGACGCCATGGGTCTGAGGTTACGGCGTCAGTACGTTTAAAAAATCAAATTGAATGTCATTTGTTGTAGAAAAAAAAATATCAACTTGTTGTTATCGAGGTCGTTTACAGGCCGATTTACATACCGTTTACCGGCGCCCAAATTAACAGGCCCTAGAGCAAAACAGCCCAAGTTAGAGGACGTATAAAAAGTTATTGGTACCTAACAAAAGAAAATAAAACCAGACGAAGCTATTTTTGACGATATCTGACCGTGTATTTTTTTTGAGTATCATCGGTTGAACGCTGGAATGTTTTGTATTACCCTCTCGCGTCAAGCAAATGCATGTTGTTGTTGAATTCAGTGGATATCTCCACTTTTAACGTGTTACCTCGTTCTCATCAGCGTCAACAGTTCAGCCTGTACTGTTAGTCAGAGCTATAACATGGTGCAGATTCGCCTACAGTGCGGCTCTAAGAACAAGGTACGGGTTCATTGAAAATCACACAAAATCTCTGAATTCTTGAATGATGGCAAGAGCGAGCATCACTCACACAATGCCTCGCGGTCGACCCTAAACTACGGGAAAATCACACAATGAAAGGCAGTGGGAGCTACGTACATTGCCAAAAAAGGACAGCCGATCTGCTGAAATCTACGGGGGGAGGATGACTCATTTTGTAATAGTGCCCAAATTAAAAAGCTGTATTTGCCCCTGGTTATACATCTTTTCTGTATGTTTCCATGCAAAGTGTGCAGGGATATTTGGTAGAACCTTTAAGGTGGGACACGGCCAGCTGAAAAGTCAAAATTGGGTCGTTTGGGGGTTTTCTACATCTTGTGTAAAATGGTAATTTAGACATTGAAAAACGTAATAATTGTATTTTTAAAATGTTTTACTACCTCTATTGTTGAAAAATAAAGAGATTTTAAAACTGTGTCTGTCTCCATATTCAAATATTAGCTGTGTTTGTGAATAAATGTCCTGTTTTCCCCGTCTGTAAATCGTCGTCGCCATTGTTGTTGTTGTTGAAGTAGCACGTGTTATATATCGTTTGAAAGCCCGGGCTCTGAATTTTCTCAGTATTAAATCCAAATAAGGAAATTCCCGCTGGTTTCCGATATAGAACGATTGTAAAAGGTCAATGAAATCAACGGAAACTTCCATATATGGGTGAACTTCGCGGAAGAGCTCATTTGCATAATAATAGCCGTTTCTCATTGGCTGGAGCTAACGTCACGTCACTCTACGAAACTTCCGGACTTGCGCGAATATGACATCCAATATGGCGGCGCAAGTCTAAAATTCGACTTGAAAATTCAGTTTGCTTTTAATTATTCGTCAATTTTGTTGATACTAGACGTCACAATGGTGCGGAAGAAAGCTAAAACGAAGGAAGCATTTGGATCGAGGAGACGAAGTAGTAAAATACGTGGTCGGGCGGGCGGAAGGCCGAAAAAGCAAGCCGAGATTGTGGACAATAGTCAAGGTGACACGGGAAATACTTCCGGGTTGGACTTACGAGAGACTGATACGAACTACTACAATGATACTACAGCAGATACGACGGCAGATAAAACACCGGAACCGGCACCAGTTAATGGAAATGTCTTGGATATAACTGGAAGTGAACGCAAGTTCGGACTTCTAGAGGAAGCACTGCGTGATATCGGTAACAACAACAACAACAACAACAATGATGTACTGACAACATCAATACCAAAGAGAGTTAGTGTGGATAAATTACATGGGTATAGACTGGTTCATGTTGACTTTTTGCAGGAATTAATAAACAGTGTTTGTTGTAGAGTCTGTGGTTCGGATCGTATAGAACTAGTTCAATGTAATGATTCCACACATTGCAAATATGGTGGTGGTCAAGGATTGAATTTTAAATTTGAAATTTTCTGCCACGAGTGTGATGAAGCTGTTTTCAGAGGACAAACATCAGAACAGGGCTTAGAACCCAACAGTCAAAATTCCAATTTTGTGAATAAACGATTTGTCGCTGCATGTAGGAACACTGGCATAGGATACAACAAGATTGTTGAATTTTTCGCAAACATGAATCTTCCCCAGCCAATGCATCTCAAATCGTGGCAAAAAATAGACACTCTTGTACATGATGCATCAGTTCAGGCTGCAGAAGAAAATATGGTAACGGTTGCCCAAGTTATTGAGAACAGCACACCTGAGAAGGTTAATGGGCTTGCTCCAGTTGTTGTGAGCTATGATGGGACCTGGCACAAACGCGGACACACATCACATTATGGTACAGGTGCTGTGATTGGACTGGATTCTGGCTTGGTAGTAGACACATATGTTTGTTCAAACTTCTGTCATGGGTGTGCCACTCTTGGCAAGAAAAAGAAAGGAGAGGATCTTGTAAAATGGAGAGAACAACACAACAAATTTTGTCAGAAAAACTTTAATGGATCTGCTAATGCAATGGAGGTCGAATGTGCGGACAAAATGTTCAAACGGTCAAAGGACAAAAACCTGATGTATCATAAAGTTCTTACTGATGGAGATTCCAAGGCTTTTACCCATGTGAAAGATCTGAAACTGTATGGTGAAAATGAAATTGAAAAAGAAGAGTGCGTAAACCATGTAGCTAAGCGCATGTATACAGCTCTAGACAAAATAAAGCAAGACAGCAAAGCCCGCGGTCAGAGCTTGAATCGCAAGCTGACTCAGTTTGCGATGAAAAAATGCAGTGGTACCTACGCAAATAATTTAAAGAAAGGGGCACCTGATGTAAAACAAATGAAAAACAGTGTTTTTGCTGGGTATTTTCACATGTTGTCAACTGATGCCGATCCACATCATAAATTTTGCCCCAAGGGCCCTGCATCTTGGTGTCACTATAACCGCGCCGAGGCTAAAGGTGAACCATTTCGAAAACACACTCCTGCCTTTTCTGTTGAGGTAGCTGAAGTCATTCTTCCCGTTTTTAAGCGGCTGACTAATGATGAACTCTTATCAAGGTGTGCTAGGATGAAGACACAGAATGCCAATGAATCTTTCAATGGATGCGTGTGGCAGCGATGTCCGAAAGTAGATAGCGCTTCCAAGAAGCGAGTGGAAACCGCTGTGGCCCTGGCTGTGCTGCACTTCAACAGGGGTCCTGAAGGTTTCCACAGTGTGTTGAATAAACTTAGACTTGACACTGGGCAACACACAAAACAGAAATGTCAGCAGAGGAAACGCAAACGTATCTACAAGGCAAAATATGCAGCACTGGAACCTCGACGACAGCTACGAAAACGTAGAAAGTTTGACAAGGCCAAGGAGGCTGACGACTGGGAGGCCGTAGAGGGGGAAACGTATGCCTCTGGCTCATTTTAGGTCTGAATAACCATAGCTTCTAAGAACAAACAACAGAACAAATTCATCTGCATGTGAAAATAACTTTATTAAGTTACAATAGTGTAACGCATGCAACTTTTATTACACCGACTGATTCACAATTTATTGCATTGACTTTCAGTGATGAATTTGCGAAATGCGTATTTTCCATGAAATCGCGTTCTAGGAAAACTATAAAATCTAAAGTATTTGATGGAATTGCTTGAAATTTGCACTGAATGTTGCTGAGATACATTGGAAGGGGGTAAGATAGTTCATTAAAGTCTCAGTGGAATCTTTTGGTTTACTGATTTGGATGAAGCAGCAGTGCTGTGGTCATTTTCGCAAATTTTGTCATCGAAATCGCTAAAATGTGGTAAATAAAACGATATTTCCCATTGCAATGGTCTTACCCCCTGGCAAAGTGTCTGTTTCATTCAAATATACCTCAATTTGCCACTTGGGAGGCTCTGTGTTGTTAAAATAGATTTCCTTAGACTGTTTGTCAGTTCCAGTGGAAAATCCAAGATGGCCGCCGTTACCATGGCAACGGATATATATCTGGGGCTATATATTTGTCTCCTGGTTTCTTATCTTGGGTACTTTCACTACCAATGATCAAAATCATTCTTTGGGGAATTTGGTATCAGGGGGTAGTGTCCCACCTTAAGGATGTTTCAGACAATTTGAAAAATGTCATTTTTACTATATTGACAAGAGGTAATGTAAAACCTGAACATTCAAAATAACGGATAAAATTATGGAATCTGGACGCACAAAATTGGAATGTTTATAGGATTTTAATATATTTAGTTTGAAATTGCGTAACTTGTGATGTTTTTGGATGTTCAGTTCCAGTGCAGGCGTGGGGTCCCAGCTTTAACTTCAGTATATGGTATGTGAACCTGCGAGGTGTGGATGATCCCATGGCTGTCAAACCCTGTATGAACTGGTATACTACAGTAAGTCACACCTGGGATATTATTGATAGGGACTGGTGACTGAGGATATAGCATTCAGAGGGATTGGTGACTCCTTGGATATAGCATTCAGAGGGATTGATGACTCTGGGGATATAGCATTCAGAGAGACTGGTGACTGGGCATATAGCATACAAAGGGATTGGAGACTCCTGGGATGTAACATTGAGAGGGATAGCTTATTCTCACCTAACATATAGCATTTAGAGAGATAGCTTATCCTCACTGTGACACCTAGGATATAGCATTCAGAGGGATGTGTGACTCCTGAGATACAGCATTTAGAGGAATAGCTTATCCTCACTGACTCCTGGGATATAGCATTCAGGGGTATTGTTGAATCCTGGGATATAGCATTGAGAGGGATACCTTTTTCTCGGTGTCACACCTGGGATATAGCATTGAGAGGGATAGGTTATTCTTTTTGTCACACCTGGGATATATAGCATTCAGGGGGATAGCTTTTCCTCAGCGTCACACCTGGCATATAGCATTGAGAGGGATAGCTTATCCTCAGTCTCACACCTGGGATATAGCATTGAGAGGGATAGCTTATCCTAATTGTCACACCTGGCATATACTGTTGAGAGGGACAGCTTATCCTCATTGTGACACCTAGGATATAGCATTGAGAGAGATAGCTTATTCTCACTGTGACACCTAGGATATAGCATTCAGAGGGATGTGCGACTGGATATATCGTTCAGAGGGATTGGTGACTCCTGAGATACAGCATTTAGAGAGATAGCTTATCCTCACTGACTCCAGGGATATAGGTCACTGGTGACTGGGATATAGCATTCAGGGGTATTGTTGAATCCTGGGATATAGCATTCAGAGGGATAGCTAATCCTCATTGTCACACCTGGGATATAGCATTGGGATAGGTTATCTTCATTTGTCACACCTGGGATATAGCATTAAAGGGATAGCTTATCCTCATTGTGACACCTGGGATATAGCATTGAGAGGGATAGCTTATCCTCATTGTCACATCTGGAATATAGCATTGAGAGGGATAGCTTTTCCTCATTGTCACACCTGGCATATAGCATTGAGAGGGATAGCTTATCTTCATTGTGACACCTGAGATATAGCATTGAGAGGGATAGCTTATCCTTATTGTGACACCTGGCATATAGCATTGAGAGGGATAGCTTATCCTCAGTCTCACACCTGGGATATAGCATTGAGAGGGATAGCTTATCCTAATTGTCACACCTGGCATATACTGTTGAGAGGGACAGCTTATCCTCATTGTGACACCTAGGATATAGCATTGAGAGAGATAGCTTATTCTCACTGTGACACCTAGGATATAGCATTCAGAGGGATGTGCGACTGGATATATCGTTCAGAGGGATTGGTGACTCCTGAGATACAGCATTTAGAGAGATAGCTTATCCTCACTGACTCCAGGGATATAGGTCACTGGTGACTGGGATATAGCATTCAGGGGTATTGTTGAATCCTGGGATATAGCATTCAGAGGGATAGCTAATCCTCATTGTCACACCTGGGATATAGCATTGGGATAGGTTATCTTCATTTGTCACACCTGGGATATAGCATTAAAGGGATAGCTTATCCTCATTGTGACACCTGGGATATAGCATTGAGAGGGATAGCTTATCCTCATTGTCACATCTGGAATATAGCATTGAGAGGGATAGCTTTTCCTCATTGTCACACCTGGCATATAGCATTGAGAGGGATAGCTTATCTTCATTGTGACACCTGAGATATAGCATTGAGAGGGATAGCTTATCCTTATTGTGACACCTGGGATATAGCATTGAGAGGGGTAGCTTATCCTCATTGTCACATCTGGCATATAGCATTGAGAGGGATAGCTTATCTTCATTGTCACACCTGAGACATAGCATTGAGAGGGATAGCTTATCCTTATTGTGACACCTGGGATATACTATTCAGGGGGGACTGGGGGCTCCATTGTATTATATGCAGCAGAAGTCAGTGATGTAAGTTTTCTGGTTTTTGCCGGAAATCCGGTTTCTTTTGAAACTTGGTAAAAATTCCGTTTTTTAGGAAATTTAGATTCTCTTCCGGTTTTACCAGAAAAGTGATACTTGATGTCGACTTGATCATTATTTAAGCATTTAAAACACCAATTTGACCTTATCTTGTTAAAGGATTTATTGGTACCGTACATGAACCTCAAAATTGGATTCCGATCATCTCCAGCGAAGAACTGACGTAGTCGCCATTTTTATTACGATTTGTCAGAACAATTCAGTATGGGAGACAACTTCGGGAGACAATTCAAGAGTTGGAGACAAGAGTTGTTTCACTTACTGGCGCTCACATCTCCAGCTGCCGAAACTATTATGGGATATATGGAAGTCTTAAGTGAAAATTGCGCCATTTTTACTGGAGTGAAAAGAGAAGTGAAAATCATGAGCGTGTTACAGCGCAGTGCCGACATAGACTTCAATGAGGTGGATAAGAGTATCAAAAACAAATTTCGTTGATCATGGCTGGAGGACAGAGACTGTCACGGAGATCATCTTTCAGACTACATAGGGAAACTCAATTTGCCAGGTTTGGCTGAATGTACCATTTGCAATGATAGAGTACGTTACGGCAGCTCAGGATAAAAAAAAATTTCAAGGTCATGAAAATAATGTTCAAAATAAATTTGCTTATTCCAGAATCTGAATGAGGGTGTATTATGAAACGGGTTATACTTATAATTGAAAAAAAAAGAAATTTGAAAAACAACACAAAAAAGGTATTGGTTTGCCAATCATATTTTCTTACTTTATTTGCCAGAAAATGGCTTGAATGCATCTCCAGCCATCTAGGACGCCGGCCTAAAGTGCTGGGATAATATTTTCAGGTTTTTTCATCAAAACCCACTTACATCACTGGAAGTTTCATCTTCATACTCAAGTCGACTTCTCCATTCACACTTCCAATTAGCATTGATAGATTGGACTACCGAGATCATTCAAATCAGAGGTGTAAATTACAACTCAGAGATGAGCCAACTGGGCATCTTTACTTGACCAGTAGAGCTGAGCATTGGACAGTCGTTGACCTAAGGTTCGATTCTTGCTGACCCAGGGTACCCACATGATTGCTTCTAATATCGTCATAGTCTGAATGTTGCTATGGACTGAATCTTCATGCCTTTTTTTTTACACGTACAACCAATACTGATCTGACTGATTTGTTTGTATTTCTCTTCATTTTCAGTACAGGGAAAGAGAAGCTATACGTTTATGTCTGAAACATTTTCGTCAGAAAAACTATGTGGAGGCTTACGAAGCATTACAGAAAAAGACAAAGATAGCCCTGGAACACCCAGTCTTATCAGAACTTCATAATTTATTAGTAAGTCACTGTAAGACAAAGTTAGCCCTGGAACAGGCAGTCTTATTGGAACGGCACAATTTATCAGTTAGTCACTGTAAGACAAAGATAGCTCAGAAAGAGGTGGTCTTATAGGAACAGCACAATTTATTAGTATGGTAATTCCCCTAATAATTCGATCACCTGAAGTGCAGCAAAAATCACTTATATGTGGAGATATTCTCCATGGCACCAACTACAAAGTGTTACATTTGGTCATTATATGACTTTTCTTCAATTTAAATGAAGAATGGAAATGTTACTTTTTCTCTGTGTTTGAATAACAGAGTTGAAAAGTGAACTTCCTGTGATTGAATTATTAGGGGAATTACCGTAAGTCACTGAAAGACAAAGATAGCTCAGAAAGAGGCGGTCTTATTGGAACAACACAATTGGTAAGTCACTGCAAGACAAAGATAGCTCAGAAAGAGGCGGTCTTATTGGAACAGAACAATTTATTGGTAAGTCACTGTAAGACAAAAGATAGCTCAGAAAGAGGCAGTCTTATTGGAACAGAACAATTTATTGGTAAGTCACTGTAAGACAAAAGATAGCTCAGAAAGAGGCAGTCTTATTGGAACAGCACAATTTATTAGTAAGTTACTGTAAGAGGCAGTCTTATTGGAGCAGCACAATTTATTAGTAAGTCACTATAAGACAAAGATAGCTCAGAAACACGCAGTCTTATTGGAACAGCACAATTTATTAGTAAGTCACTGCAAGACAAAGATAGCTGAGAAAGAGGCAGTCTTATTGGAACAGCACAATTTATTAGTAAGTCACTGTAAGAGGCAGTCTTATTGGAACAACACAATTGGTAAGTCACTGCAAGACAAAGATAGCTCAGAAAGAGGCAGTCTTATTGGAACAGAACAATTTATTGGTAAGTCACTGTAAGACAAAAGATAGCTCAGAAAGAGGCAGTCTTATTGGAACAGAACAATTTATTGGTAAGTCACTGTAAGACAAAAGATAGCTCAGAAAGAGGCAGTCTTATTGGAACAGCACAATTTATTAGTAAGTTACTGTAAGAGGCAGTCTTATTGGAGCAGCACAATTTATTAGTAAGTCACTATAAGACAAAGATAGCTCAGAAACAGGCAATCTTATTGAAACAGCACAATTTATTAGTAAGTCACTGCAAGACAAAGATAGCTCAGAAAGAGGCAGTCTTATTGGAACAGCACCATTTATTAGTAAGTCACTGTAAGAGGCAGTCTTATTGGAACAACACAATTGGTAAGTCACTGTAAGACAAAGATAGCTCAGAAAGAGGAAGTCTTATTGGAACAGCACAATTTATTAGTAAGTCACTGTAAGACAAAGATAGCTCAAAAAGAGGTAGTCTTATCGGAACAGTACAACTTATTAGTAAGTCACTGTAAGACAAACATTGCTCAGAGAGAGTCTTATTGGAACAGCACAATTTATTTGTAAGTCACTGTAAGACAAAGATAGCTCAAAAAGGCAGTCTTATTGGAACAGCACAATTTATTGGTAAGTCACTGTAAGACAAAGATAGCTCAAAAAGGCAGTCTTATTGGAACAGCACAATTTATCAGTAAGTCACTGTAAGACAAAGATAGCGCTGAAGAGGTAGTCTTATTGAAACAACACAAGTTATTAGTAAGTCACTGTAAGACAAAGATAGCTCAGAAAGAGGCAGTCTTATTGAACAGTACAACTCATTAGTAAGTCACTGTAAGACAAACATACATGTAGCTCAGAAAGAGGCGGTCTTATTGAAACAGTACAACTTATTAGTAAGTCACTGTAAGACAAAGATAGCTCAGAAAGAGGCGGTCTTATTGAAACAGTACAACTTATTAGTACATGTATGTCACTGTAAAGGTAACCCTGAAACAGCAAGTCCTATCTGAACTTCACAATGTATAGTAAGTCTGTGTTCGTATTCTAAGGATCATATCACACCTGTTTGATTGGGTGCTCCATCTGTAGCAGCAAGGAAAAAATGCTTAAAAATTTATTTTAATAAATTCTGAACTTTAGATCCCTAAAACAGAAAAAAACATGTATTTATAATCTCTTGTTTGGCTTTCACTGTCCAAGCTGTTCTTCTTGTTGAGGGATGATGTCAGAGTGTTTGTGTTCATAGAATGCTGTGAGTGTTAAAGGGCCCTCTGTGGCTCAGTTGTCCAAAGTGCATCGCTGGTGATCGCTAGCCTCAAACTGCTGAACCGGCATGGGTTCAAACCCCACCGACGCATGTGTAAAAGTTTGCCAGTTACTTGCCAACGGGCGGTGGTTCTCTCTGGGTACTCCGGCTCCCTTCATCATTAAAACTGGCCGTCACCATATGAGTGAAATAACATTGAGTGTGTGACATTAAACCAAAATCCCCCCCCCCCCTGTCCCCTGTGTGTGTTGAACAATCCGTATCTTGTATAAATTGTATGGACCTTACTTTTTACATATATATGGTCTTTTGTTTTCTTACTCCAGGTAATTAAAGGTGATTTTGGTGCTTGTGAAGAACTGGTAACAAAGGCGTGTTCAGGTAATCACACCACTTCTATTACATGTCAATGTGACTAACGTCACAGGACCTACAAAGTAGGGTGGGCATTATGACTCCGACTTGCAATGAACTCTTGGAAATCCCCCTGCCCCAAGTTGAAATCCTGCCTATCTTGAGATGGGCACAGCCCAAGTCAGAATCACCAGTGATTTTCATCAAAAATCTCCAGAAATTTTCATCAAAAGTAGGTCAGCTCAGAAATTGCTGGTAACAGTCCCCTAATGCGCCTTCATGCAGAAAATCAAGGTTCTAATGTCAACGGTTCTCCTTATTTGCCGACGAAAGTATTCGGATGGACTCACTGACTACCGCACAATTTGCAGATGGTAGCCTACTTCGTAGGAATATGCATGCCAAAGAGGTAGACGTATTACAGGATGGCAATTTCCATCCGTCCATTCGTTTGATCACATAATGTCTGGTCTATCTTTTGCAATTTTCTATCTACTATCTCCATTTGACGTTAGCGGATACATTAGGTAGAGACCATGTGTCGTGTACCCAAATTGAGGTCACAGGTCAAGGTCATTGTGGCCCAAAGAATAAGAAAATAATTCAAAATTACTATTGTTTTTATACAGTGTAACCTCCCTATAACACTGTTATTGGAGAACCAAATTTGAACCATCTTATAGATTTTCAGCCTTATACATGTATAAGGGATGAAATGATACGCATAAACTAATTTGGGTCACGCCGTAGCAACCGCCTTATATCAGAATCAGCTCTATATTGAGGCATCTTATAGTGAGACTAGACTGTACTTCTTTCTTCAGGGATAGAAAATTTGTCACATATCTAAATTGAGCTCATGGCCAAAATGTCAAGGTCACTGTGACCCGGAACCAGGAAGTCTTAAACAATTGCATTTTTTTTAATGGATACTTGAAGGATAGAAAATGCACACCAAAACTGCGCTCAAGATCAAGGTCACTGACCCAAAATTCAGAACAACATTGCATTTTTTTCTGTGAGTGTATAGGTTAGGGGGGAGATTGTGTTAACTGATTCGCTGCGGCTGACCACGATCGGAGCCCCAGTGTAAAATGCGGGCGGTCACTCACGGGGCCATTAACATGTATGTCTATGCAAGTACGGCGAGGTACCATTGTCTAAAATCAATATTTTCAAATTTACCATGCATGAAACCTAATAAAACCCATACATAGCTTGTTAGCTAAGCCTGTCTTGATTTCCTGGGTGTGAACTTGATATTCGGTCTTAAAATAACGAAATCCAGAGAAAGAAAAAATAAAAAAATAACTTATGGAAAACCCCATCATAAAATATGATTCTTTGGCAAAGTTGAAGTATAGTTTATCTTCTCATGTTGCTGATTTCGATTAAATCAGTGAAAGAAACTTTATTTTTACATTTCTATCAACTTTCTCAGCAACAGAATTTGCCATTACTGTCGAAATTACATCGTGGAAAATGCCACAACAACGCCTGGACCAATGAACGACCTTTATTTCGGCCATGTGTTTGGCTCTGTCCAATCACAGGACGCATTGGTCTCCAGCTCAGTGAACGGGATATTCCTCTCTGTTTTTTCTTGCTTTCCATCATCATTGCATGTTTTTCATTGGCTGTCCTTCGAAATTATGACTATTTATAGAAAGCAGAAGAAATTCCCTTGAGATCGAGACCTCAATCTTTCAAAATGGCGGTCAGATTGCCAAACATGACCATACTGAAGACAGCAAAAAAAAAAACCCCCAGGTTTTTTAGCATTATTTCGCTGAAAATCGTTGTGTTTGACGACAATAAGGTGAAGTCGAGGTAGTCTCTTCCAATAAACTGTGTATACGCTGACAATTTCATATATTTCGGTATGAAACAAAATCGAATAAATGTGGCCCGAACTATTGTGAACGAGTTGCTACATAAAGGCAAATCTTAGCGCATGAGTATGGATTATCTTTTCGCTCATGAACTCCGGATTTGATAGTGCAATACATTGTAAAAATGAGCAGTTCTGCAGTTTACTATCAAGAAGAATTCAACAGCCAATCAGTTAAGCACCGAAGTAGAGGTGATAATGTCAGGATCACTCAGCACGAAGATCAGGACATAGTTGAGGATCTTGCAAGGCTACAGGTTCTGATCCCAAACTCCCAGTTCCCATTCGTAATTCATTATTGAGGGTCCAATTTTCGTTAGTGAATTTCGGTTGCTGCAACTCATTTTGCTGAGAAGCAGCAGAAACTTGATAATGTGATTTCTAGCACTGTACATGTAATATCACTTGTCTTTATTGCACAGGGTAAACGTATCTCTCTGTGTCTTGTGTGCTGTCCTCAGTGTGTTATGGGGTGGATGGAGGATGTCTGGTTCCATGCTGCTTCAAAGGTTTCCTCTTTGAAGTAGCAGGAACGCAACTTGGCTGGGTGGTGCTTAGTTCGTCGTGATATGGCTGAAACAATGTTGAAAGCGACATTAAATCCTATTCACTCAATCACTAGTGAATTTCGGCGCAAATAGCCTGTGATCAATCACAAAATAGAGGTTTATTAGCATAAAATTCAATATCCAGCTATGCAATCAGATCGATATTGAGGCTTCCAGAAGGTTTTCTAGGAGTGTTTCCTTCAGAAATCCTGTGAAATTGAACAACAACAACACTTTCGTTTTGTTTTGTTTTTTTCATTTGAGTTCAGGCGTCAGATGTTTTGGGCGCCCATACGTTTTCCGGAACTAAATTGGCTCTAGATGCAGCCCTGTCTTGATTCAGGTCTGTGGAATGTGACCAAATTTCATGTACAACACCGTATAAGTTGTGCCGAACATATTCATGTTGATATGTGATCCCTTCCGTTCAAGATTGTGCCTTAATTTGTTTTCTCCTTCGGATATACTTTGACATCAAGATGGCAGAAACACCCTGTTCACTTTTGCGAGCATGTATTGAAGCCAATTTAACTCTTGTTAGTTTTGGTTTTCTGAATTATTTTAGACTGAAATGTCGCAAATATTAGGCTGGCAGTGATCAACAGTTTTAAAATCTAATGGACTTCTCATGCTTGTGGTTGCAAAGACTTGTGTGGTGTATTCAGCTGGAAATTTTGCTGTGTTGTTCCTCTGGTAAAACAGCCATTCTTCTGGTATCTTTAATAGTTTTCTTTCATTTTGTTTTTTGCAGAAGGTATTTTCAACATTTACATAAGTCAACAAGAATATAAACCCAAGTGGGCCTCTTTGGAACTGTTTGGTTCAGGTAAGTTGGATCCAGTTATCATGTTCGTGGCTCAAAATGATCAGAATATTCGGCTTTGCCTGATTTGTTAGCAGCATTAGCTTGTCCCTTGCATCTTGTTTTGTGTTGGCAATAATGCAATTGAATTAAAAGGGCATTCCCTCCAGACAGGTGAAGTGACAAGAAAGATTTGCCCATTCCAATATTAGGTTGTCGTGAGCAGCCAGACCGGTATTATTTTGACCCTTGTTTTAGACCATTTCTTACCCCATTTTGATCTGTCCTGTGCTTGCAGATTCATCTACACTTGCTTTCTCAAGCGTTTGGTACACTTCAATTCCTCAATCCGAATTTAGAAGAAAAAGAAGAAATATTTATTTCTAGTGATTTTCTGCAGTTTCCAATATAATAATATGTTATAATTTTATTAAATACCGAAAATGTCTGTTCAAAAAAGCCATGTTGTTATTTCCATGGCCATTAAGCAAAAAAATTTCAACTAATTTTCATGGTATTCCCATGCTAAATAAATTTTCTGTCAGTATTGCATGACCTTGATGTCTTAAGCTTCTGGTTGCAATTCTTCAGATTCAACACATTAACATTCCGATGTTCGTGGCTAGATATAGCAGTCCTGATAATCTGTACCCTGTTGTTGTAGTTCCAGATGTTTGCACAGAAACACGGCCTGGGATGAGAGGAGGTCACCAGATGTGTATAGATGTATATACAGGTCAGTAATACTGTTTATAACGGGTGATACTGTGAATGCCTTAGTATTCATGGGAATTATCTTTCGCAGGTTTACTCCCAATCCTTCTTTGCGGGATCTAACATTTGCGGTTCAGCAGTGCTGATCGACCAGCAAGTGCCCAAAATCAGATCCGTTTCCAAGCCCATGTCTCCAGTTTCCTTTCTGTTCCTAAATTTTGTTCCTGATCGTGCTATATTTTATCGAGCCCATAGCTCTAGCTGCGGAAAGCTCGATATATAGGGATCTAAGTGATGTATCGAAAAAGTTGTTAAAGTTTTTGACCCCCCCCTCACCGGGAGCTTACAATATGCTACACTTATGGAACCCATCCTCTACCCTCGGCAGGATGTCCCCACCCCGGGGCACCAACCAAGCCATACCCTTTACCTTTTAAAGTAAGCTTCGCCCGACCCCATCTTATCATATATTCCAGGAGCTTTCATCATTTTACACTTATTCAACCCATCCGCTACCCCGGGAAGCATGTCCCCACCCCCGGGGCACTGAGCCCCACCCACCCTCTATCTCCTAAACTAAGCTTCGCCCGACCCCATACAATACCACCATATTTTCTGGGGGTTTACACTACCCTCGGAAGTATGTCCCCATCCCCAGGCACCAAGCCCCAACCTCTATCTCCAAAACTAGCCCTCGCCTGACCCTCATATATGGCGTTTGCGCTCCTGTATCCGATATATCTTAGCAGAAGGTTGATATTTGTGTGTCGTCTGCAATGTTGGTATTATGGGGGCCCGACTAGCATAGGTGTTCGTCACCTGTTCGGACACCCTATTCATGTATATATGTTTGTATGCATGCTGAAGTCAAATAAATAAATAAATAAATATTCTGCCATCTCTCAATGAACTGCAACCCCAAAATGACTCGTTTTATCAGGCAGAGCCCTATGTTCTTCATATAAGCCAACTGTTGTTGCTTTCTGATCATGTTATAAAGATTGAAAAAATACATGGCAATATCTTCTATTTCAGAAACGATATATTTATATGGGGGTTGGGATGGTAACCAGGACCTATCAGACCTGTGGTCATTTCATGTACCCACACAGCAGTGGACATGTATCGCCAGGAACACAGAAGAGGAGGTAACTTTTGCAATATTTAACCAGTTGGAAAGAGTCCATGAGGAGTATAAAACCTAGATTTCACATCTTTTGGAAAAGAGTTAAACTTCCTGGTTGAACTATGGGAGAATGCTATATTTTCAATAACCTTGAACTAATATTTTGTCGTTTTGAGAAATAAATATCGGTATAGATTTTCCAATCAATGTAACATATTGAACATGATCTGTAATCTTTTCAGACCATCTTAGTTCTGAAGATAATGGCAGTAATCCTGTGTTATATTATTAGGCGGCATAAGACAATCAGCAAATCTGGCCAAATCCTCGAATAATTCTATCACCCCCAAATGTGTGGGCAAAAAACAGTGGGGCCTTGCAACGCCCACACTCCCCCTGCCTGCACACAACAAAGTCGCTACAAAGTGCTTAAATGTGTTTATTGGATACTCACAACTGAGGAAGAAAACAACAACAACAACCACAACAAACTTCAATCAGCTCACGTTCCAAAATCATTAAATAAGTATTAATTTTGGATCATATTGTGAACTTTCTGATCTAATAAATTTGATCACCTCTGTATTACTGGAAGTTTCGCTTCCAGGTTTAAGTGCTAACAAAAATGACCTGACATTAGTTTGCTGATGAGTGTTGATTGCGACGTTAAATAATATTCATTCACTCACTCATTTGCTGATGTCAATGAGGGAACCCATCTTAAACTTCAGATGACTCCAAAACATGAAATCCCTGGGGAAACTGATTCACAGTTAAACAAAAGGACATGCTCTATTTAGTAAATACGGTAAGTTCCCTAAGTATTCGTGACCGGAAGTGAATATCGCAGTCGTGAAAAACTGACCACTTCCGAATAGTTTGTGCAGGTCAGTTCAGAAAAACGGACGTTTTCGTAAATTAGAGTCCCTATGTTAAATGCTCATACCGTTGGACATTGAAAGGTCACAATACTTTTGTGTGTAGAATGAAGCTCAATATACTTCGTCGAAGTTCAGTGGTACGAAAACGTGTGGTCGAGAGGAAACACGGAAGCAAAACCTGGGAAATGTTTGCCGTGCATTTAGATTTGTCAGGCAATATTTCGCCATTCATCAAAGGATAAATAAAGTACTGATTGAGGTAGAAGGAGATCTACATGTAGCATATTTCCCATTATATTCATTATTTAAATCGTGGAGCTAGAAATGATTTAAATCCACTGCAAAGTATAAATCATCTATAGAAAAATCAGGTTTCCCCATCGGTTCTCAGTCATGCTTTCATCGGACATCCGGCCAATTTAAAATCACAAATTCGCGTATACCATTGTATTAGTACATACGGGAGCATATTCTGTCACTTTGACATTCTGATTCTTTATTTTCTCTTCAGGACATGCTTGAAACCTTGCAGAATTTTTGTCACGGCCGAGAAGACTAGGCTCAACTATCGCGGTGACGCCAATGATGTTTACGGGAAAATATATAATCGATCTAATGAAGAAACACAGATTACGTCATTTTCAGATTGAGAATCAAACCTAATAATTTCTTGATTGCTCTTCATAGGGAAATCTTGTGGAAGGGCTTTTCAAACTGTTTATGTCAATAAAACGAACAGCAAATTAATCAAGCGCCCGACACTATTTGGAGGTCCATATCAGGGCCAACTCGGCTAACATCCATATCAGGGCCAACTCGTCTGAGATGATATACAATCTTCCCAGCTGGAACGAGCTCATCCCGACCTGTATAGCGGCTAAACGAAAGACATGAATTGCTTGCCCTTTCTAACAATTCACTGTATCCCTTCGATCCTTGATTAACAAATGTATGAAAATACTTTCATAGAATTGGGTGGTGTCTGTAGAATGAAAGTTTCAACATGCCACGTGTTGGTTGTACATTTTCCCGCCATACGGAGTTGCAATAACATCACGTGATCAATACTTGGATAGCATAGCACGTGGGCCAAACTTGCGCTTGTACACGGTTCCCGCTTCATAACATATTCAGCTAACACAACCTCAATATATTATGCCTTTGTAACAGTAAGATCATGTCTCTCACGAAAATAAAAAACTGACTTGAATTCATCCGGAATATCAATAATGAGCGTAAACTTGACGGGTTGCATATCATTATTGTGGATTTTGAATGTCTTTCCGCCGTTATGCAGTCTGTAATACGTTGCGCGTCTGGTTGTCTTTTACACTGTTTTGGCATCTCCAAAATAGGGAGTTTACACCCGATATGAATCATCATCTGGAAAAGAAAGATGACAAATTTCTACTCCGTTTATGTTCGGTGGAATAATTATTTATCACAGTTTGCTTGCTCCTGAAAAGTTGAATACAAGAGCGCAAACTTTTTTCGGTATATGCATCACCGCGAATTGATCACGGCCGTAAAATATTCTGAATCGCTGCGTTCGTTGGAAATGATACGTTTCTAAATTATTTTTGTCTGAACAGTACAAAAATATGTTTTCATTATCATAGCTGGGAATCTCAACATTCGTGTCAAATGGAAGAAAAATCCGAAAGTCGGAACCAAACAGGCGCGTTTCTGGTTTTTGGGTGAGGCGCACATGGCATACAGTCGCCAAGATTAATGCAACTATATCCCGACCGTGTGCGGTTGTATTTCATTTAGATTGTGTACCTCTCAGGACTCGGGGATAATAGTTCAGTTGGAATATATTTTGTAAGACCGAATGAAACGCAACGTCTTCAGTTCTTCATTTTGATATTTGCAGTATAATATCGAACGTATGCTCTCTTCAATCGGCAATGTTTAATATCGCATGTCCACGTAAACCGGCAATATTCTCAATTTAATGACCATGAAAAATCGCGGCTCAAACATTGGATACATTTCGTTTGAGACATAATGAAAATCAACTTAGTTGTTACAATTGGTTCTGTTCAAAGTGCTCAAAAAGTTTGCAAGGTTTATCAAATACTAATTCTAAGGAAACTCATTAATCTGGAAGTTTTTTTTATCGCACAACTACATAAGCCCACAATATTATCAATCTTGCGACCACGATAAATGGGGGATTTTCGAATAGTTAGGACCGCGGTTTCTCGCGAATGGGCCGTTTTCGATTACTTAGGGAACAGTGTCACGTGACTTGTCGAAAAATGCCCGTTTTCGAATTTACTTAGGGTCGCGAATACTTAGGGAACTTACCGTAGTTATGCAAGTGTCCCCCAGGCTTAATATTTCATTAGGTGAAAGTGAAACCTATGCAAACAGACCATACTTGGGACCAGATTATCCTTTTTGTTTTGACAGGGTTCTGGTTTACCAAGGTTCAAATACCGTAAATTTAAGTATTGGGATCCAAGATAATGTCAGTATTTAGAGGTTGGTCTGTTTAACCCTATCTGGCCTGGGCGATTTGAGGGTGTACCTCAGTGTGGGGTGGGGTGGAAAGTGCCCCTTCCCTATATATTTTCACTACCGCTAAGGCTAGAGGGCTGAAACGTATCACATTATATCATTGGGTCAAGCTCGACAAGAAAATGTAAAAAAATCCAAGATGGCCACCATGACATCATTTTCAAAAAGAGCATTCTTGGACCATTTTTTGGTCAGAATTTTTTATTTTTTTATTTTTGTTTTTTTCTTCGCAAAAACTGCATGATAAATTAGTAAAAAATAATCTCATATGAAATAAAATAGATTTTACCCACTTTTCCATACAGAAAAGCAAAATTTTTTGGAGAATATGATGAAAACATCACTTTTCTGGTACCCCACCGCCATTTTGAATTTACCCATGATCCTCTGCTCGGGGGATCATGCAAATAGGCTCAAAATGACCCCAATATGATAATGTAAAAAAGTTTCAGCTCTCAATGTTTTGTCATTCCGGTGATGAAAGCAAAAAAAAACAACAAAGTGACCAGGCCAGGTAGGGTTAACCAGGTGTCTGTATTCACAGGTTTCACTGTATTTTAAAACTTACTGTTTGACTCATAAAATCGTCAATGTGAATAATTGTGCTATTTGTCATTACAGGGAGGTCCTAGTCCACGGTCTTGTCACAAGATGTGTTTAGACCACGAGAGAAAACAACTGTTTACTGTAGGACGATATCTCGACTCTTCAATGAGAACACTAGAAAATCTTAAGGTAAGTTTTCTCTTTAAAAGACATTAGTGATTTCAGTAGTAATCTTTTCCAACCATATTATCTGCAAGAAAAAATGACTATTTAATCAAGGAAAATATTTGAAGGCAAGACCACTGCCCACCTTGAAGATCATTTATTCTAACGAGCTCCACCTTATAACCGCACCCTGATTGGTCCAGACCTTGAAACGTGCAGAGATTATCACACGATAATCTTCATTTGTTTGTTGTGATCTCTTTCATTCACGTGCTGAACTTGTGACATCCCATTCTTGTGACGTAGTGCTACGAGTTGAGCGACGATTGGTTCATTCACTGTGCAATGGGTGGAGTTCACACAGCTGCATCTCATAAACGGACAGCATGTGCGAGCATGGCCGCAAAGCAGTCACAAAATTCTCCCATCAGCATGGCATAAGTTGGCAGAATATTTTCCATTCCACATCAGTCATCTGAATTGAGGGAATATTTATCATTGTGCATGTTAGAATGCAGATAATAACGTTCTTAATGAATATGATCGTGTAATAATTTGTTGATGTTTACTTTTAGACCTCATCAAAAAACTAAACATTGAAAAATCATTACACGATAATAATATTCACTAAGGCGGTCATTAACTCCTAAACCAAGTGGGTTTGGCAAGCATATGAGGATAGCCCAGAGAAGAGATCCTAACCTGTCATGATATCTCAATCTGTGAAAGTGTTTGGGATGACGAGACCTCGTGGAAGTCCAATCTCGCTCACTGATATAATTTCTTTCCAAAATTATGTGTCTTCAGGTTAGCTCATCATGCTCAATTGTGCTGGAATGCCGTCCACCAAATATTATGATTGTATTGTGATATACAGTCTTGAAGTCTTGAAATGACAGTTTAAAATTCAAGTTCTGGAAAAGCCTCGAAAATAGAAGAAGATTGTACTAAAGACTTTGAAAATGGGAGTTTATTTTTTATTTTTGTCAATTCGATTATAAAATTGTCCTGTGTCATCGGTTGGAAAAATTAATCCCATTATAATGAAATATTCTTTAATCATCCAAACTGTATTTTGAAGTCTGTTCGAAAGACAATGTATGTACAATACATTTGTTGACAGGACATTCATACATCATGTTTCATTTAAAAATTTCAGAATTTTTTTCTGTATGGCTTCAACATGTTCAATGACAGTGCGACACGAAGTATTACCTCGAAAAAAACGTTCCAAATGGGAAGCTTCAAGCAGTATGAATGCTGAATATAGTTATGCTGAAGATGTATTTCCAGCATGATTGTTTTTATCACCTTATCCAATCTGCCTTTCCCACATTTACACATTAACAATGGACCGAGTCGGGACATGTGTGAGTAAGGCTAAGCAGCAGTCCAGCTTCTAGCCACAATCTGTGCATAATAAATTCTCATTTCTTCCTATGCTCTAACATGGGGTAGATGTGATCAGTACTGTATTATGTCTGTATACAGGGGGACTTTTACATGTACGACCTGGGGTCAGCAAAGTGGACCTTGATCACAGAGGACACCGGTGCTATGGGAGGTCCACAGCTGATATTTGACCATCAAATGGCCATGGATGTTGACAAACAGACAATTTACTTATTTGGGGGCCGAGTATTATCCAGGTAAACTTCATAATACAGTTTCCCCAAACTGCATGGTGTGGATACGTGATATTGTTATCGCATGAGGATTCATAGTACATGTAGTCCAAAATCTGGTTTGATTGCTTGTTTTCTAATTTGCAACCATTCTTGATATTTTCATTAGACGACATTAATTATTAGGTTTTTGTGAAAACTTCCAGCGTTTTGTTCTGAAAACTTACAGATTTGGGGATTGAAATGATATTGGAATTGAATTTTTCCCGTGATCATCTGTGGCAAAACAGGCTTCTATAAATCAGTCGGTTCAACTCTCAGTTTTCTGCCCAGGTTATTTCTATCAAAATATATCTATGCAAAATTGACGACATCTGATTTGAGTCTGATATTAACACTGGAGAACTTCAGTGTTCAAGACATCTGGAAAAAATTGTATTCTGATCAATGTCGCTATTTACTGTAGTAGACAGGATTCATACGGGTCCTGGATTTCCTTGAATTCTGAGAAAATAAATTCCAGGACCTGGAAATCCTTGAATTCTGAAAAAATAAATTCCAGGACCTGGAAATCATTGAATTCTGACAATATTTTCGAAGTCCTGGAAAAGTCATTGAATTTGATTGTCCTCTCTCCCCCTAAAATATCGGCCACAATTAATTACTGGAATTCCTTTCTAACAAACGGAATTTATTCTTCGATCTAGTCAGATCTGTATGAAAACATGATAGTTGAAATACATATTCATTTCATTCTAATGTACATTGTTGAATTTGCTGAATGAAACATGGTAAAATGTGTTAAAAAATGTTCTGGAAAATTCAGTTAAAGGTCCTGGTAAAAAGGTTGTATGGACCTGGAAAATTCGTGGAATTTTGTCGTTTTGTCGGGTAGGAACCCTGAGTAGAGTAATCATCATTTTAATGGCGGCGTCGATTATGAGGAACAAAACATAAAATCCATAACAGAACTGGGTGAAACAGACTCATGGCCAGTAAACTATGAAAGAGGAAGTAAAATCGTTCATCAGAAATTAGAAAATTTGATAAATCACTTGCTTGGATATCCGTATATCTGTTTAATGGTTGCATAACTGATTCTTGTTCTTCAGTTCTGTGGACAACGAGCGACCCCACGAGCCAGTATTCAGTGGTCTGTTCTCCTACCACGTTCCCACGAACACGTGGAGGAAGCTGAAGGACGATAGCCTTGAACTCAGATCCAGAATTGGCCATTCTATGTTGTTTCATTCTGTGAGTCAGATTCTTTCTTGAAGAAACAATACATAATGACTTTGAAGTAATGAAGAGTCTGATTAAAACATTTTCAGGGAAATATTAGAAACATACTTGTTATTAAATAATTATTTCTCTGACATTTTAAGCTTACAGCTGAATAAAATTAATCTCTAGCTTCACAGGCACCTTTTTTCGAAAAAAATGATGAATGAGGGAGACTTTTATTATATATTTGTCCTCCGCCACGAAGTGGTGGGAGGACTTGGAAATGCTAGCCGTCCGTCCTTCCTTCCGTCCGTCCTTCCTTCCGTCCGTCCGTCCGTCCGTCCGTCCGTCCGTCGTAATCCAAGATTACTCGTAATACGTAATCCAAGATGGCCAATTTTCCAAGATGGCTGCCATTGACTATCTTGGATTCCGTCCGTCTCGCATCTTGGGAATGCTGTATCGTGAGAACAATTAGTCCGATTGACTCCAAACTTGAGAACGTGCTTCACATCAGACGGCCATTTTGTATTGATTTCCACTGAGGTACGTAATCCAAAATGGCTGCCATTGACCATATTGGATTTCGTCCGTCCCGCATCTTGTGAACACGATATCTTGAGAACAACTCTACCAATCGACTTCAAACTCGAGAAGGTGCTTCACATCAGTTAGATGGCCATTGGTATTGATTTTCGCTGAGGTTCGTAATCCAAGATGGCTGCTATTAACCATTTTTCCAAGATGGCTGCCACTGACTATATTGGATTCCATCCATACCGCATCTTGTGAACGCTGTATCGTGAGAACAATTCGTCCGATTGACTTCAAACTTGAGAATGTGCTTCACATCAGTTAGACGGCCATTGGTATTGATTTTCACTGAGGTACGTAATCCAAAATGGCTGCCATTGACCATATTGGATTCCATCCGTCCCGTATCTTGTGAACTCGGTATCGTGAGAACAATTTGACCAATCGACTTCAAACTTGAGAATGTGCTTCACATCAGTTAGACGGCCATTGGTATTGATTTTCATCGAGGTAGTATGTAATCCATTATGGCTGCCATTGGCCATCTTGGATTTCACTCACCAGATAACATCTCTTTCCACATATTCACTTTCCAAGTTATATTTTGGAAGTGTATATGCTGTACGCTTTCAAACATGCTTCTTGGCGAAGGACCTGCTAGCTACTCAGCTCCTTATTTATTTTTTTGTCTTTCGCACAGACCAAATATATCCATCTTTTCAGGCAAACCAATGCAGTAGTTTAATACAATTTGCATGAAACCAACAATTTTCTTTGAGTTACTTTGAGTCACCCTTCATCAATTCCATTTTCTTAAAAAAAAACCAAAAAACACCCAAGACATTGACTCAATGTTCAAGAAATTTAATTTGGCAAATCTTTGAGAGAGAAATTTGTGAAAACGAAAAAAAAATTATTATTGCTGAGCAATAAAAAGGGTAGACATGGTGCTAATAAAATGATGCGAAAGCGCCTGTGAAGCAAGAAATATATTTATTCAATCTTACCATAAATGATGTGTCACAATTGATGGTGGTTCTTTGTGGGAGAAATATTTTTAACAGAATTGTTTCCAAATTGTTGCTTCGAATCCTCAAACAACCATGCCAGTATGTAACATCTGCATGAACTCAGTCAAATCAAGTCTTGGCAGGGATTTGCTTGGGTTTGTTTGTGTTGATATATCAGTGGGTAGTAGGGTAACCCCCTTTTCGCCTGGAGTTGTCTGCACCTAGATGTCACCAGCCGATCTTTTTTGATCCCTGAGCAGTCTGAACATTGTTGTGACAGCTGACATCACTATAGGCTGACATCAGAGATACTTTCTGTTCATTGAACTCGATATGACTGAAATATAGTTGAAAACGACGTTAAATCATATTCACTCACTCTCATTGAACTCGAGGTTCACTTCTCGCACACCGATTTGAATTGTTTATTCCTGTGAGGTGTGACTGAAATTCACCTGGAGATTTTACGAGGAAAAAAGCCACAGGTACATCTGATTGGCTCAAACTCCATACTGATATTAGGTATTGAAAATGAATGGGTAAATATCTGGCAAGATATATAACCAGACATATGCAGATTGTTTGTGGATGATCATAGAACAGGGCTCGAAATTAAGATTTTCCAGTGGTTGTCCCATGGGCAACCACTATGGATAGTCTGGTTGTCCCAAAAAATAACTACTTGCCCCAAATTTTTCAAAATAATTTCAAGTTTTAATCAATATTTGCTGGTCTTTATTTACCTTATTCATTACACCATCACTGATCATTTACAGTATACAATCGGTAAAGGTAAGTTTCAACTTTGTCTGTTCTCAATTGTTGGATAATTTTCGTATAATAGCCAAGGCCGTCCATCGCGCCACGCTGGCAGGAAATTCCGGACCCGACCACTAGTGCCACGTGCACCTTCAGCTGCTGTTGTCGCAGGATGTACGTCGTCGGGTGTGTCAGTGAAATTTTGGCGCTTTTCGGCTACTTCAGTCGGCGCCTCAACCTGATCATGATCTTCTCCATGTCCGCGTTTATTTGCCATGAAGCCGAATGTAAAAAGAGACATATTTTCTGCTTTCTATATATGTCAAATTCTGTCGCAAATCAGACTACACTGGATCGACAATTTGACAGGAAATGACACTCTCCAAGCAGTGGCATTAGATATCAAGGGAACTAAGTCTGCCATGGAAATGGCCACGAGTTATCTCCCCTAAAATCAAACTCGCGATAAAATGCAGGAGACAGAAAATGCCTGCCAGAACAACAACACGGTGCCGAAAAACAGAATCATTTTAATTTTCAGCTCAAATTATCCAAGGAAAATTTATCATTTGTGTCTGAATGTCTGACTGAAGCTGGTTTCTGTGATTTTTGTAATTTTAAAGTACTTGTCCCGGGACAACCATGCAGACAGAAGTTAGTTGTCCCAGCTAATTTTCACTTGTCCGGGACAAGCGGACAAGCGTTAATTTCGAGCCCTGATAGAATATGACATACCATCAAAATAGATGAGTATTGGCTGATCTACATATGAGTTTAATTACATTCTGCGCTATTCGGCATTCAGCATTTAGGACACCTGGTGTATTTCAGAAATCTCATTGGAAAGATTTGAGCTGTAATTTCATTGAACATTCTGGTTTGTTTTCTCCACAGAGGAAGAGATTATTGTACATCTTTGCTGGTCAAAGATCAAAGGAATACCTCAACGATTTCGTGTCCTACAATGTAGACACGGGGGAGATCGAAGTCGTGTCAGACGGTCATAAAAAGGACGGATCTCAGGGTAGGTTATCTCCCCTTTACTTTGTAGCCTGCTCTTGTCAGACAAAACACAGAGGCTCAAAGATCGAGTTGTGCATGGAAGCTCCTCCATTCGAATGTTTTGATATTTATTATCTGTCCACTGCTGCGGATTATTGTGCAAACTACATTTTGAAACAGTGACCCGCATTTTTATTTTTCCTTGGTTATGAAGAAAGTTTGAAAGGAGAAACACCAAAACAGTACATCAGTGTTCAACACAGCTCTGACCTCAGTGTTATAATGTTGTATTTTCAGTGCCATCGGCAGGTTATACACAGAGGGCCACGATAGACCCAGATTTGAATGAAATCCATGTCCTCTCGGTAAGTTAGTAACTAATTACTATCTTTCCCAGCTGATATATTCCAGATGGTTTGTCCACAGTACATCGTCAATGGAAATGCCCATTTTCTTCCATGTTATAAATGTTATAACAGGCAGGTTTTCTGCCATTATGGCAAAATATCTTTAGCATCACCAATTTCATCCATCAGATTTCATCTAGTTAGAAATGTCATTCATGTTTTATAAACGAAATGGCTGATTAAAGGGGACGTAAACTCTGCGGTAAGACACCGCAGGAATTATACAAGAGTCCCGATAGATTAAAAAAATCGTGACAAATATTTTTTCTCATTTTTTCCCAATGAATGAGACAGACGCAAACATAGAAAATACTGTGATTTGGAATTTCTTGGGGGCGCCGCCATGTTTGTTTTGGGCAGGATTTTTATCCAATGGGAAAGCATGAAATTCAGTTGTGCCGATAATCTCCTACGTCATCGGACATTCTCTGCTTCGAGATAACATGGCCGCATATGGTCGTTTTCATGCAATCCTCCGTTCCCCGACTAACAGAGGCAATGTTATAGATTAGCTTTGATGTAGAATACGGCCTGATTCTAGCAGATATTCTACGATGCCGGGCTGCTCTGCATTTGGCTGTCACAATGTACCAGGTAATCCCGACACGTCGCACTATCATCCTCGTTCATGTTTGTAAGCTACGGTCTCGAATACTGCATCTCTGCCAATTGACGCGTTTTACCTCCAGAGGCAGAAGAACTAGTGTCCGCTGACGTCACGGTTCTTCAAACATGGCGGCCTCTATGTTGTTCCAGTGTAACGAAGTTAAAACGTTTACTACTGCTTTGAAAAAATTGTAAAAAAATATCTTATACACGATTTGGATTCTATGAGGAAAAAGCTTTAACTGGCCATGCATGGTTCACCAGAGTTTACGTTCCCTTTAATAAGAATGGAAAGGTAATCAACCTCCAGGTAAATAGGTAGTTGTTTGTCTCGAGATCTTCCCTTATATGTTTGAGAATGAACATCAATTTAATCAATAGGCAGTTGACGTTTTTATACGCCCGCCAAAAGGCGGGCGTATTATGTGATGGCGGTTTCCGTCCGTCTGTCCGTCCATCCGTCCGTCCGTGTGTCCGTCTGTCCGTCCCTCGTGTCCGGTCTATATCTGGGACAGTTTTCTATCTACAGTTCTAATTTTTGGTGAGTGGATACCCTACGGGGAGACGATGTGTCGCATACCAAAATCAAGGTCAAGGTCAAAGGTCACTGGCCTACAACAGGAAATCACTGAAATGTTCGTGTCCGGTCTATATCTGTGAACGTTTTCTATCCACACTTGCAATTTTTTGTGAGTGGATACGCTAGTTGGAGACGATGTGTCGCGTACCAAAGTTGAGGTCAAGGTCAGAGGTCAAAGGTCACTGTTGCCTAAAATCAGGAAATTATTGATCATTGACGGTTTTCTATCTACAGTTCTAATTTTTGGTGAGTGGGTGCCCTAGGGGGGAACGATGTGTTGCATACAAAATGTAGGTCGAGGTCAGAGGTCAAAGGTCAGTGTTACGGAAAAATCAGGAAATCATTGAAAATTTCTAATTTTTTGTGAGTGGATTCAATAGGGGGAAACGAGGTGTCGCATACCAAAATATAGGTCAAGGTCATAGGTCACTGACCCCAAAATCAGGAAATTATTAAAAATCACTGTTTTTTTTGTGTCAGTAGATACATGAGGGGGACACGATGTGTCACATACCAAAATGTAGGTCAAGGCCGAAGGTCAAGGTCACTGTGACCCCCAAAATCATGAAATTGTTAAAAATCATGATGTTTTTTTTGTCCATTGATACACATCCTCGCGAGCCAGTGTATCGATCGATCTGTTAGGATCGATACACTGGCTTGGTTAGTTACCGATATGAGTTCTGGATATAAATAGATCAAGAGGTTTCCTCTAAATCAACCCAATCAGTGAACGTGCTAAGCCAGTTGATTAGGCCAATCCGCTGCTAGGTAGGAGATATGACAGGATTGAATTTCATTGCGGACTCAACTGCTTTGATGTCAAGTTGAAATCAACATCGGAAGTCAAAGCAAAAACCGCAAGCTTGGGATACCGACATGCTTATTCAAAACAAGTTCTGTGGATGAAATGTACGAGATTGTATAATGGAGGCGTCGACTCAAGAACTCATTCGAAAGACCAAAAATCTCAAGGTAAACCCTCTCCAAGGATTTAGGATTTACCTGGACTTGTGAAGATGATTGAGATATTGAGGGAAGACAATGTGTCGTGTACCAAAATGTAGGTCAAGATTAAAGGTCAAGGTCACTGTGACCCAAAAATTTGAAATCATTAAAAATAACCTTTTTTTTGCCAGTAGATACATTAGAGGGACATGATGTGTTACATACCAAAATGTGGGTCAAAGACCCCAAACTCAAGAAATCATCAAAAGTCACATTTTCATATACCTGTCGAAGACGAGATCATGTAATGCGATGTTGCATTCTGTCCATTCACCCATTAACATTAGCTGTCCATGCGATATCTCTAGTTTCAAGGTATGGATTGATACCAAACTTTGGGTATAGCTTACTCGCATTGCAAAGAGAGATCAATTTGTCAAAAGTCAAGTTTAGCTGCCTATATGTGTTAGGTTGGAATATTCAGACTTGTCTCCCCTACATGTATATGGCATTTGTCCTGTAGAGTTGTCTCTCATGTTTGATACATGTAAGAAATGGCTACATTTACTTGAATTGTTGTGAAATAAAAACCATACATTTACTAATTTAATGGGGAGAGGGGTCCTTTATGAACTTTATACCTGTTTATTAACTCAAGAACAAAGGTTTACTTCATCACTTTCTTCACATCCTTCTACCTTCTTGGAAAATTTTCTCGCCTGAAAGGAATCCATTTGAAAGAAAACTACTATTTTCTTGTGTTTGACTATTGTCGATTTCATTGTGGGATATGTGAGCTCTCGACTCTTGTTTCAAGGTCACCTAGTTACCAAGAGTTCAGCCCATTTTAGTTTATCATTCAATATAAGATGTGATGTATGTAACATTCTCAGAAGCATAAAATCGTAGACCTTTCTCTGGATTGCTAGCTACCAATTCAGATCAAGGCCATTAACAATCTAGAAATTCAGACCAGTGTAATTCCAGATATACTGGCGTATATTGAAGCCCCTTGGGCTCTTGTTCTTCATTAAAATTTTGTAATCTAATTTGATACAATTTCTGCAATTGTTTTACATTCATTGGATAGATAACAGAAATGTAACATGATTGTTTGCATATTTGTTTACACCCCAGGGTCTGAGTAAAGACAAAGAAAGGAAAGACAATGTGAAGAACTCGTTTTGGGTTTATGACATCAGCAAGAATAAATGGTAAGTGTTTTCATTGTTGTCACCGAGATTATGAGTATCATGATCAGTTAGATTTAATGATAAATGTTGGTTTATCATCTGAAGAGTTGAATAAAACTTAATAATTTGGTTTAATGAGAGTTAGTTTTCATTTTGTATAAATGATAACACACTGAGAATATTTCCATTATTTAGTTAAGTTTCAGTAACAATTCCCCTTTTCCCCTGTTCACACAACTTAAAGTGTAACTGTGGTACTTCTCAAAGTGTATGTCATATTCAAGATTACGATGTGAATAACAAAACGTAGCAAACTTTTCCCCCAACATTTCACTCGTATTCTGTCTCAGAAGATTCAAAGGCAGCTTTCTACAGTGGGAGAGAAATCTGCACTGCCCCTTTTGACGTCAGAGATGATGTTAACAACGTCATATCCCGAGCGTCCTGCACCGTCTGCGAGACATCGCGGCAATGCAGAGAATGGAACAGTTATGTAACAATGTTGCATTGTGACGTGGTTAAACACTCCACAATAACGTAACAAGTTTCGACATGTTTGCGGTGCTGTGCACTACAATAACATTAATAACATTGAAATTGTTAAAATTAAAGTCGTGAAACAAAAAACAGAGTATAAATTCTATAATTTGGAATATTATTTTGGATATGACGTAAACCTACAAAAGTACCACAGTTACACTTTAACCAGGTCATTTTCCTTTCAGCTTATACAAGGTTTCATTATTTGCATACACCAATCTGATTAAAAACAGACCCAGAATCCGATTCTCTAAGTGGATCTGACCTCCTTCCTATCTCAAGGCGTGACCTTCTGGCACGAAAATCATCTACATCATATTTGACCAATTCAATGCAACATATGATATGGCATGACCTCATATGATATGAACGATGTCTTCTGACGCAGCCAACTCACTGGATATATGACCTAGTCAAGGGAAACTGACAAGTTTCAAATAAAAAAAATTTGAATTGCCTTGCGAAAAGTGATGAAACTTGCTTTGTATAATTTATCGAAAAATGATCTGAACGAAGTTGCGTGGGATCGAAGTCGGTCGAGGGTGATACCAGGCGCCTCGGAGCACGTTTGAAAGTGGGGGGGCTGAACTCTATATCGGCCATGTTAAATGCTGGACTGGTGCTATCTAAGATAGGACTTATAACATTGCAGTCTCAAAAAGTGGGGGGGCTGTAGCCCCCCCTGCCCCCCCGGTTCCGCGGCCCCTGATACCACATGTAGACTTTTCGCCCTTCAGGTTGGTTGTCAACTTGACCCGATTCTTTGGCCTCCAGCCTTCTTGAAATTTGAATGCATGTCATCAGCACTCACCGTCTTAATATTTACGAGAGTCGGGGAATGCACGGGACCTCCGCATGATTTCATGCAGGAACAGACTCGAGATAGGGAGAGGGTCGGACCCACTTTCGCCAGAGTGGATCCGTTTCTAATGAGATGGATGTGTATACTTGACAATGTTCAGCACAAATTATAAAACTTCGATACTGATCAATGTAAACGAAACCTGTGTAAACTGACCATGCTTGGGATCAGATCATAGTGTCGGTTTCGACAGGATTCTGGTTTATGAAGGTTCAAAATGCTGTGAATATGAGTATTGGGACTATGGATAAATGTTGGCAGGGTTTCCGCTGGGCTCAATGTGGGTCCGTCAACGGACCCATTCCCCCACAGCATAAAAATATTTTCCCCCCGAATTTTTTTTTTTTTCGTAAGTCCTTGGTCACTGCTGTTTAGTTAATCGGTGAAATATATCCATCAGCTGCATGCGGCAGGTCTGCATGCTGGTGTACTGCATCTACGACCCGATCGATCGTTCCTATAGTAACAACGGTTGAAGCTGACCTTCTTCCATGAATTTCCACAGCTGGTCTCTACACGTGGTCAAAGCGGTACGGTACCATATAGCGTGTACGTGGGTTGCATGTACATGTATGTATAACCAGTTTCAAGTATGTCAAGTCAATCAGAGTCTTAACGGATTAAAACATTAACATGATTCTAGTTAAGGATTAAAGTTTGATTGGATTTTAGGAACGTGAGCGATACTCAACTGACTGAACGCGTAATCCGTTATTTTAATGAACACTACCGGTAGTCGAGAAAATGTGGATGAAAACAATAGTACGGCGGTATTGAATACGTGAGCGATTATCATGAATGACAGATTGTTCTCAAGTAAATAATACAACTAAAATCAATGTGAAAGGTGTATGTTATTTATTTTTATTTCGCAAAAGTACTGGGCAAATGTAGCCGTTATACGGGAATAATAATATGAGATCGGAGTGGTGTACGGAATTGAGAATGCATATCCTGTCGGGTCTCGTGATGTCCCGGATGTTTCATTCATCCCGCGCTGGCCGTGGCTGGCCACGTGGTCCTCCTGTTTGGCAAGTGGGGCAGACCGGATATATGATGAGGTATGATAATCGACGTCCATTT
>JAVTVY010003956.1:0-37407 GCA_036873755.1 Hanleya hanleyi | reverse complement strand
AAAATTATGATCATGAACACCAAAACCCCAGACCAGTTAGTTTGTCCCGAGAAGGAATGTATTAGTTTGTCATGAGAGAGAATATATGAAGAGCAGCTAGTTTGTCATTAGAGAGAATATATAAAGACCAGCTAGTTTGTCCCGAGAGAGAATATATGAAGACAAGTTAGTTTGTTATTAGAGAGAATACGTAAAGACCAGCCAGTTTGTCATCAGAGAGAATATATAAAGACCTGCTAGTTTGTCCTGAGAGAGAATATATGAAGACAAGTTAGTTTGTCATCAGAGAGAATACATAAAGACCAGCTAGTTTGTCATCAGAGAGAATATATAAAGACCATCTAGTTTGTCCCGAGAGAGAATATATAAAGACCAGCTAGTTTGTCATGAGAGAGAATATATAAAGATCAGATAGTTTGTCCTGAGAGAGAAGACCAGCTAGTTTGTCCCGAGAGACAATATATAAAGATCAGCTAGTTCGTCATGACAGAAAATATATAAAGACCAGCTAGTTGGTCCTGAGAGAGAATATGTAAAGACCAGATAGTTTGTCCTTGAGTATTATATTTTGTCCCGCGAGAGAATATATAAAGACCAGCTAGTTGTGCCAGGAGACAATATATAAATACCAGCTATAGTTTGTCCTGAGAGAGAGTATATACATGAACGGCTAGTTTGTCCTGAGGGAGAAGACCAGCTAGCTTGTTCCGAGAGAGAATGAAAATGACCAGCTAGTTTGTCCCGAGAGAGCATATATAAAGCTCAGCTAGTTCATCCTGATAGAGACTAGTTTGAAGATCAGCTAGATTGTAGCGAGAGTTAAAGTGTTCTAAATCTTTAGAATTGATGATCATGTGAGTCTTTATACAGCTGAGCTGAGCTATTTTAATGTCACTCAATTTTCTTAGAGATATTAGAATATATAGAGCTGTAATTTTTACAGACTCTCTCAGCTCTTTAAAAGCAATGCTCAACTTCTCTTGAAGCCGGTCTTCAATTATTTTATACGAAATATTATATCTAGTCTCTACAATGTGTTATGAGAATTTAATAATTCATTTCGACTGGGTCCCGGGCCATTCTGATGTATATGGGAATGGGCTTGCGGACTTTGTTGCTAAGCACCCATCCGCACTTCCAGATATCAATATACATATGGGATTAACAATAAATGAAGCCATGGCCTGTTTATATCCTCATTTTAATTCTAACTGGCAGGAATGCTGGGATAATTCAGAGAAGGGACGTTTTTATTATCAATTTCAGCCTTCTATTACAGGCGCCTCTTTGAATTTACCAAATCGCCAGGCTGAAGTACTTGTTTTCTTGTTGGGCATATTCCCTTAAATTCTTATCTCAATAGATGTAAACTACATCCCACTGGATAGTGTGATGCGTGCGCTGTAGAAGGAAGCATCAGTCAGTATTTACTTTCATGCACACGGTTTAATAGTCAGACCCAAATTTGTTAATGAACTTATATGTTCTGGTGTATTTAGCCATACTATGGAATCTATTTTAAAGCCATCAAAAAACCATGATAAAGTTTTTGCGGTTATTTCTAGGTTTATGCTGCGCACATGCAGATTTTAATTTAGTTAAATAGTTAACTTGACACTTGTTATCTCTCCTTCCATCCTGTGGAATTATTTAGAATTATATTCGTTACTTAATGGCACATGCATAAATCACAATTTGATGAATTTAATAAAGTTTTAAAATAATTTAATATATATTTTCTTATTGATGGTTAAGAAATTATACTAGTATCTCTGCTCGTTAAAATAGCTTTGTTTTGAATGATGTCTTTACTCGTTCTGGTTGGATATTGGTGTCTGGGGATACAATTGTGGTCCTCTTTCACGGTGTTCATCAGGATGAGTATAGATATTATATCAAATATCATTTTTATTAACCACTTGCTCATATCTGAATTTATATGTTGAGTTTATTTTTAGTTTAAAACAAAATATGCATGTACGATATTGGCCTTTTTAATTCAGTTTTATAGTTTTTATAGATTGGGTCGGTTGTGATTTTATTACTATTAAATTATGTTTGTTGGTCCGTATATCCCTTCCTTTTATGTCTCTAACCTCACCATGTCAGTAAATAACGCCTTTGGAGTCTACATGTTTTTTAATTTTTACAATTCCGCATAGTAGGATATTTGATTCAACATTTATTTTGTACATCAAACTCAATGCAACGATCTGGCGCGCATAATTTTATTGAACTGAAAGCGCCATCTAAATTAAAAATAGCTAGATAGATAGATAGCGAGAGTTAATGTACGAACGTCAGGTATTTTGACGTTGCCTTCCATAATGACCTATTTTTGAAGTATCAGGTGAACAGTTTGTGAGAAATATTTATATTAGGAAGAGGACTTATCACTTATAAGGTTAACGATATTATTATTGTAATCCAGAATATATCAGCGTATTAAATATATATATTGGTCTGTAGTATCATAATTGGTGTGCAGCGATAACGATAAAATTGTCCTCCGGTGTGTCTCAGTATGTGTGTTAATGGATTTATACGAAACGACCTCCTGATTTAAGAGGAGAGGATTCCTTGAAAATGGAATAAAAATGACAGAAATATTGATTCATGTTTTTAAGTTCTGTAAATTTGTAAAAGTTACTCGACTCGACGCCAGGAATTTAGACCGCCGTATTCCTTGCTCTCGATAATCAAGGGTTTGTACCGTATGTAAATATGCATGAACTAACGAAGACTGGGCATTCGATTGCATGCTTTCTTTACTGGGGTCACTTGAGAACCCTTCACTGTGTCGCAGAGTAGTGATATTAGAGAGCTATTCCCTCAAGGCTATTGAACTGATAATTGTCCAGTAGTCAACTTTCAGGTTAGGTATTGATCAGACAGGAGACTTGTCAGCGAGCGGCTTTGAATGCGTCGAACACCTTTCATGTTGGCCTCATTGTCTGAAAGCTAGCACAAGCTAACTCTATGATTTCTACAAATAAACAGCCCAGTTGCACGAATAAAGTTTCTTTTTATGGGCTTCAATAAACAGTGATTACATTATTTAAAAACTCGGAAGTATAAGAATGCATATATACGATAGCAATAGCGCCATCACGTTACTGTTTGAATGTACACAGCTTGTCCCGAATTGAAGGCTAATTGATCCATACCCAGGGCCGCTTCATCGATACATGATTAGATCACGGCGAAAGTCCTTACACGTTTGGTCGGGATGGGTGTTGTTTAATCAACGCCTACAATTATCTGTAGATCAATGGAACGAGCTGCTTATTTTCTTCTGTACTGATACCGGACATATGTGACGAGGTTATTGAAGAAGTATGCCAGGAAGAGCTCAGACAAATATTACAAATTGAACAGTGTCAGATCTGATATTCAGTAGACAGTCTTCGTCCATAATGGAGAAGTAGTCAACAGTGTTCAATGTTGCCGGTCTGATGGCTAAGAATAGTCTGGCTAGGGTGTCCCGTCGCATTGTCTTCTCTTTAGAAACTAAGGATGACACTCATCTTTTAGATGGAGAAAAATGAAAATGTCCTAGCTGAGTTAGAAGATTCCATTGCTGTTATACGATCACTTTCTAAATGACAAAAAAATATCTTCTTTTTTTCAGCTATGGGAGCTGTGTTATTACGACCACCAGAGGGGTTCTCTATGTTCGCTTTCAAGACTACCGGTCTGCTACCTCCTATTTTACTGGGAGGTCTGTTGGCCGATCGCCGACATATAGTGCTGGCGATGCGGTGCCTTACTCAGGGGGTCGCTGGTTCGAATCTCGATCCGGACTCGACCAATTTTCTGCACTAGAATTTGTGCTATACTAATATAGTGTAATCCCAAAATAGCGAAAATACTGTCATAGATGTATCTGGATATCACGTCTTTCTGACATCATTGAAAACTGTTGACCGCTTCTCTCTCTCTCTCGCTCTCTCTCATCTTTTATTATTTTATTTCGTACCCTTATGGAATTGGTGCTAACTGTCATATGAAATAGGTATTTCGATCGTGGACTACGGCAATTCTTTTATGGACGACGGCTGAATATCGACTGACGGATCTGACTATGCTACTAGAAGTCTATTTAATATGACTGAAGTATTTTGAATTGAATTTATTCACCAATATTGAAACATCGCACATGTACATCAATGGCATTCAAAATTAAAGATTCATAAATAAATATTCTTAAATTTTGCTGATTATATATAATTTGGCGGGAATAAAACCCCAAAGGGCTTGTTCTATCCCAAAAACCCCAAAACATTTATGTTCATGAAGAGGACTACAAAAAGCAATATATCATATCTATATATATATATTCATGCAATAACTGTGAAACAGGTCAGTTTTCAATGAGGTGCTGTTTTAGTTTTGATTTAAATAATGAGCTAGGGTTGATACTTTTAATGGAAGGAGGCAACTTGTTCCACTCCCGAGGTCTTTTACTTATAAAATGAGAGATTTGAGCGATAGATCATCCTATATAGATTGACAAGCTGTCCCCTAGTGTGGCGCGTTTTTGTAGCAAAAATAAGGAATTTAAATGAGTGGTGAATGTGTTCGCCCATAGCACATTGCAATACGACAAACAAGGTAGTATCATTGAATAGTAAAGAATAAATAAAGTTTTTTTATTTATGACATTTTTAATATGGTTGATGATCCCTATGTTCCGTGATATCTTATTGGATATGTAATTAATTGAGATTTCCAGTTTAGCTGATCATTGAGATACATACCTAAGAACTTGAACTAGTAAACACGCTCTATTCCTGCACCGAAAATAGACAATGGGGGAATAAGTGTTGTTGTACGTTGGGGTTTTATTAACATATATTTCGTTTTCTTTATATTTAATGACAATCGATTGCAGCAAAACCAGGTATGTAGCTTTTGAAGTTCCTCTGACATGGTAGTAATAGCATCGGATAGATCTGTGTATGAAACGCTGGGGTCATCAGCGAACAAAATAATTTTTAATACGTCTGTTGCGTTGCTTATATCATTAATATAGAGAACAACAAGGACGGGTCCTAAGATATAATTATGAGGTAAAAGTAAATTTAGCGCGGCTATCGCAATACCTCTTGAAGAATTAAAACCAAGATTTCCAAATTTTGACCTATTTTCTCAAGGTCAATTCATACTTTAAAATTAGTTTCAATACTTTTATTCAGACGTGGGACAAATTGCCCTGAACCGTCTGCTAGTCTCAGCTGTCCCCCTGGACGAATATCCCTGTATTCGCCCACCTAGTCAGGAGAACAAATTGCCCTGAACTGTTTTATAGGCTCAGCTGTCTCTCTGGAGTTATTTCATCTCTGTATTATTCAACCTAGGAGGAGGACACATTGTCCTGAACTATCTCAGCTGAACCCCTGAAAGAATCCTCCCTCTATCTGATATCACATCTCACAATCTTATTTATAGAAACACTGGTGAATACCCGCCGGTATTCCCACTATAATTGTCAGTGTATTTGTATTCTCTGTCATCACAATATTTGGCCCCAGGGTAACCATTAACATAAGCCAAGAGTGGTATATGGTGTTTGCATGAATGATAAGTACGGTACATATTCTATAGCTTGCAGCTATCAGCATGCGACAAAAACAACGAGAACGCAGTTTGGTATAATTTAGTTTAGATCCCTAGATAACCATTCTTTGTGTTACCTGCGGGAAATATGCCATTTGTCGAATGGACATATGACTACCGATACTTTATAAATAGATGATAAATGCCGTACATGGATATCAGTATAATCAATAAACAACTCGGTATATCATGTCTGCTGTAGACCAGTTGCTGTCCGAGATAACGTTGATTTACATATACACACATATAAATGCGGGTGCCCATATTTGTCTTTGCCAGGAAGTTTATTTTTCCATGTTAAAATAAAAATCAAAAAGATGCGAGGTGAAATTTTCCATATAACAATCGTTAAGCTTTGTCTATTCGATGGCTAAAAGCTACGTTTGTGATAACAATATACTGAATATAACTGTTGTGGATCGAACGCACAGATCTACCTCGGGTGGGATTAAAAAATTCTCTTGATAAAAAACAACTTTTTCTCGGCATTATGCATTATATAATTATAATTATCAATAGGCTGCATCGGAAACAATGTAGAACTGAGTTATTCGGAAGGACGATAGAAGTAATTGACCATTGATGGGAACATTGATCCTTGATCATGTTGATAGTCGTCATTATTTGTCCAATGGCACCGCGTATTTCCGCGAAGTTAAGTTAACTGATATCACCAGTGGACGCTGCACAGGTGTTTGGTCTTGATATAACTCCGTCTACATTATATTCACCTAAAAAAACAGAGTTTCAGCGTATTGTAATTTGTAGTGCATTGGCAAGGGAGTACATAGCCTTATTTGTCCTGTTATCAACCTTTGCGAAGTACTCAACTCATCCTTGTATCGCCAAAGATGGCTCGAGTTACATTGCCTTTCCTAATCGAAAACGCTCTACTGCCAAACTCCACGGTCTTGGAAAACAGAAAACCCTCAAGCCGACTTCCTATGCACGTCTAAGGCGCTTCGCTGGTGACCGCTAGCCTCACATTGTCTTTATCACATTCGAGGGTCAGTGATTTAAATCTGCCAATCTCTGGTTCATTGTAGGGCATAATTATACTTCCAGTTTCCAGAGATAAGGCTATAACTTGGATCCATCGAGTATATCGTATGCCGCAATGAGTTCGAAGGTGTACAAATCATCTGGAAATGATTTTCTATCAGAGAATATTCTCTATTAGAGTATCGGCAGGTAAAGCCTAAATATTTAATTCGTAGCTGAATTTAATAAGAAAATCGGAAGAATAATCTTTTTTTTAAGCTTCGATACTTGTCTCATTCCATATCGATATCCATATCCATATGGAAAGTTACAACTCTCCCTCCCCATAAAGGACAAGTTGTTAACAACGTTCAATGATGCCGGTGTGATGACTAAGAACGTCCTGGCAAAGAGTGTCCCTTCGCACTGGCTTTACTTTAAAATCTAAGGAAGGACACATCTTTAAGATGGAGAAAAATGTCCTAGCTTGGTTAGAAGATAGGAGCCACCGGGCATCCTTAGCCACCGAACATTCTTAGCCACCGGACATTCTTAGCCTCACATTGGCTTGCGTGATACATTTCGGTTATGAAAGCTCGTTTTCTCGTTTCATTAGTAATTTAACTTCTCTTTGTGCGATATCGCTTATAAAATTATTTGACCGCTAGTACTTTCGTTCAACCTACAGACAATCTTTATACAATTAAAAAATATGTCTTCTCGTGTTGCCACATCTGGTGTAAAGAGATGTGCTAAACACACATTTCTCGTCGATACATCACAAAATATGTCGCTTGTTACATAACGGATTTAAGCACTAGGACCTGGAAGCAGTGAACATCATAAAAAACGTTACCGAGACGCATAGTTGACAACATACCTATTTCAGTATCGGTAAAGCTTTTATTCCCTTTTGAGGAATATCGCTGTGCTTATAAAATTGTTTTTGTTCCCGGTATGTTCTAGCGTGGAACGATACACTGTAGGAAATCCTTTTTGAAGTTTGAAGTTTTTTATTCACCACAGGATATATGACGTATACAACAATTTCTGAAAAATAGAGGCGGGAATAAAATCCCAAGGGGCTTGTTCTATCCCCAGATACATATGTTTTATAGTTGCCCAGGTTAACAAAATACTCGGTGAATTACATGTAATGACAATCGGGGGCAGATGGCTAGTAGTAGCACACAGTGAGAACAGTTTAGAGCTGAAGTAGATGGGTTTTTAACTCTGCTTTGAATAGTGATAAAGACTGGACTGATTTAAGCATTGAAGGGAGATTGTTCCAGTCCCGGGGGCCCACAACTTTCACGGTATAGAAGGAGAGATTAGATCGGTAAAAGGGTCTGTGCAGATTGAATTGACGGGCCCTCGTTTCGTAACGATGGATTGTGGATAATCGTGTAAAGTAAGTCCGAAAGCAGTACGGTACGAGTTCTGGATGATAAATGATTTTATGGACCAGATTCAATGTAAGGTAAGGATTCAACTTTATTAGCGGTAAAACTTTCAATTGGTCAAAGAGGGGTTGTGTATGGTCACGTTTACTGGGTAGTGTGATGACCCGTATTGCACGTTTCTGGAGTACAATTAACGGATTCAAGTGAGTTATATATGTGTTGCCCCAGAGAACGTTACAATATGACAGGTAAGGGAATACCATAGAATAGTATAATATAATCAGCGTTTTTCTATTTACGGAGTTTTTTTTACATGATTAATAATTCCAATATTTCGAGCCACCTTCTTGCAAATATAATTAATATGAGTTTATTTAGTTTATTGTTCAGAAAAATTCCTAGAAATTTAAAATTATTAACTAGTTCAATTTCTTGCTCAGTTATAAACAAGTGTGGAATGTATCCAAGAAGTTTTTTATTATTAGGATTGATGATCATATATTTTTGCAATATTCAATGATAGGCGATAAGTTCTTGGGACATATTGTTGATAGGAACAGTAATATCTTTAGCCGAGTGAACTACACTAGTATCATCAGCAAACAGAATTATCTTGAGATGATCAGTTACATTACCGATATCATTGACGTATATCAAAAAAGTAATGGCCCGAGGATAGATCCTTGAGGGACGCCACAGGTGATATTAGCGGGAGAAGATAGGGTATTGTTATACGCGACACACTGGAATCTGTGTGACAGGTAACTGCTGAACTAGTTATTACATAATCCACGAAATCCATAATGGTACAGTTTGGATAGTAATATCGAATGATTGACTGTATCGAATGCATTCGAAAGGTCTAAGAACGTCACTATGCTAAAATTGTTCGATTCCTTCGCGGTAACCAATATATCATAAAGTGAAATTGCCGCTAATGAGGTAGAATGGTTGGCTCTAAATCCGTATTGATTATCCGAATTTGTGTTGTTTGATTCTAGGAATTCTGTTATCAAGTTTGCCGTTATTTTCTCTAGGATTTCACTGAAACATGGTAAAACTGATATTGGTCTGTAGTTAGAAAAAACATAGGATCACCAGATTTGAAAATCGGTGTCACTTTTGCAGATTTAAAAGCATCTGGTACAATGCCAGACTTGAAAGATTTGGGATAGCTCTAGATAACAGTGTATCTAATTGGATATAATAATTAGTTCCGCTGACGAGGGCGCATATTTCACCACACGATATTAAACCTGTGATGCTGCGATCTTGTGCTGCATTCGCCATATTGAACTTGGTTGATATTGAAAATTGTGGACAATCGTCAAAAAGACAATCATAGTATACATAAACATTGGCTAGTTTCCTGCAAGAGAGAAGCGGTCAACAGTCAATGATGCCGACAAGACATCATGATGTTCCAAAAATATCAAATCCGTATCTCTGATTAGTATTCTTAATCCATAATATTCGTTGTAAAGTCGTCATCTGGAGAATTGTGTATCTCAGTCACGATTTGATTGTGACTGTTCATATGAGCACCATAAGGATCTTAAAGTACATGAGTTTATATAACTTTATACTGTAGGTATTCTTTACCAATTTAGGTACATCTGGGATTCATGACGTCTTTCTGACATTATTGAAAACTGTTGACGAATTCTCTCTTGT
The DNA here is from genome assembly GCA_036873755.1 of Hanleya hanleyi. Classification (NCBI taxonomy): domain Eukaryota; kingdom Metazoa; phylum Mollusca; class Polyplacophora; order Lepidopleurida; family Hanleyidae; genus Hanleya; species Hanleya hanleyi. The sequence continues at coordinate 27,730 of JAVTVY010003956.1, read as the reverse complement.
AGAAAATCATCTTGTGTTTTTATAATTTTTATTTCATACCCATTTGGAATTGTTGCGAACTGTCATTTGAAATAGGTCTTACGATTTTTGGACTCCAGCACTTCTTTTATGGACGACGGCTGAATATTGAATGACGGATGTGACGTTGCTATTAACCAGAAGTCTATTTAATATGACTGAATTATATAATAAAATTAAATTTAACACGGTTAGCACAATACCTCTTGAAGAACTTAAACCAAGATTTCCAATTCATTCCACATATGAAGCTGGCTATGAAACAGAATCCTGTGATAGATGAACGATCTTGACCTATTTTCTCAAGGCCAACTCATACTTTAAAATTAAATTTAAAGCAGCTCGCACATGCTTCCATCCAAACAGGGGACCAATTGCCCTGAACTGTCTTCTTGTCTCAGCTGTCCCTTGAACGAATCCCCCTGTATTCGGCAATCCAGACAGGAGAAGAAATTCCCTTCTCAGCTGTCCTCCTGGACTAATCCCCTGTATTCCACAACCCAGACAGGGACAGAAATTGCCCTGAACTGTCTTCTAATCTCAGCTGTCCCCCTGGACGAATCCCCCTATATTCGTCAACCCAGACAGGGGGACAAATTGTCCTAAATTGTTTGTTACACTCAATTGTCCCCCTGGACGAATCCCCCTATACTCGTCAACCCAGACAGGGGGAGAAATTGCCCTATACGGTATTCTATTCTCAGCTGTCTCCTTGCCCTGTCTTCTCGTCTTAGCTCGGGAGGAATCCCCGTTGTATTCGTCAACCCAGACAGAGGGACAAATTGCCCAAATCTGTCATCTAGTCTCAGCTAAATGCCCCCCAGGATGAATCCCCCTATATTCGTCAACCCAGACAGGGGGAAACATAGCTCAAATTTGGCGATACATATCGCATGCTGATAGCAAAATACGAACGTAGCGTGCAAGATCTATGGCGCTACGTTTCGTAACTTGTATCTAATTCCGCTTAACCCGGGGCTAGGGGCCGTATGAACCCATGTACTTCAAGAACCTCATGGTACTCATATGAACAGTCACAATCAAAGCGTGACTGAGATACATCATTCTTTAGATGACGACTTTACAACGAATATTATGGATTAAGAATACTGATCAGCGATACGGATTTGATATTTTTGGAACATCATGATGTCTTGCCGGCATCATTGAAAACTGTTGACCGCTTCTCTCTTGCAGGAAACAAGCCTATGTTTATGTATACTATGATTGTCTTTTTGAATTTGGTGCTAATACTGTTATGTGGAAAATGGAATAGGTCTTTGGATTATGGACGCGGATATTCTCTAATGGACAACGGCTGGATTATGAATGACGGACTAGACGCTTGTAATTCTAGGCCCAGCTGTCTCTCTGGGCTTATTTCATCTCTGTATTATTCTACCTAGAAGGGGGACAAATTGTTGTCCCCCTGGAAGAATCCTCCCTCTATCTGATATCATATCTCACAATCTTATTGGTAGAAACACTGGTAAATACCCGCCAATATTCCCAGTATAATTGTCAGTGTATTTGTATTCTCTGTCATCAAATCAATTGGCCCCAGGGTAACCATTAACATAAGCCAACAGTGGTATATGGTGTTTGCATGAATGATAAGTACGGTACATATTCTATAGCTTGCAGCTATCAGCATGCGACGAAAAACAACGAGAATTTAGTTTAGATCCCTAGATAACCATTCTTTGTGTTACCTGCGGAAAATATGCCACGTGTCGAATGGACATATGACTACCGTTACTTTATCAATAGATGATAAATGCCGTACATGGATATCAGTATAATCAATAAACAACTCGGTATATCATGTCTGCTGTGGACCAGTTGCTGTCTGAGGTAACGTTGATTTACATATACACAAACATAAATGCGGGTGCCCATATTTGTTTTTGCCAGGGAGTTTAAAATCAAAATCAAAAATCAAAATCAAAGAGATGCGAGTTGCCGATTGCTTTCCTTCGATGAAATTTTCCGTATAACAATCGTTAAGCTTCGTCTATTTGATGGCTGAAATCTACGTTTGTGGTAACAATATACTGAATATAACTGTTTCGGATCGAAAGCACAGACCTACCTCCGGTGGGATTCGAAAATTCTCTTGATAAAAACAACTTTTTCTCGGCATTATGCATTATATAATTATAATTATCAATAAGCTGTATCGGGAACAATCTAGAACTGAGTTGCTCGGAAGGGCGATAGAAGTAATTGACCCTTGATGGGAACATTGATCCTTGATCATGTTGATATAGTCGTCATTATTTGCTGAATGGCGCCGCGTATTTCAGCGAAAATACCATCCATTTTTAGCAAATATAAAGGCGATAGAAGTTAAGTTAATTAACTTATATCACTAACGGACGCTGCACAGGTATTTGGTCATGATATAACTCTGCTTTTTGGGGTGAATATAATGTAGACGGAGTTTCAGCGTATTGTAATTTGTAGTGTATCGGCAAAGCAGTACATAGCCTTATTTGTCCTGTTATCAACCTTTGCGAAGTACTCAACTCATCCTTGTATCGCCAAAGATGGCTCGAGTTACATTGCCTTTCCTAATCGAAAACGCTCTACTTCCAAACTCCACGGTCTTGGAAAACAGAAAACCCTCAAGCAAACTTCCTATGCATGTCTAAGGCGCTTCGCTGATGACCGCTAGCCTCACACCGCTGAACCGGCACGGGATCGAGTCCAGGTGACCCATGTTTGAAAGTTTGTCAGTTACTTGCCGACGGGCGGTGGTTCTCTCCGTGTACTCCCCGGCTTCCTTCACCAACCAAACTGACTGTCACCATATGAGTGAAACAACCTTGAGTGTGACATAAAGCCAAATCCCCCCTACGCATGGAATCCTAGATTGATAGGAAATGTATAATTGGAATAATTTAATTATTAACCAGCAATACGAAAGCTAATACCAACAGTTTTTGACAGCAAGCACTCAATCTAACTGTATGCCATACAGAAAACACGGATATTGTGTTTAGCACATTCGGGAGCCAGTGATTTAAAATCTCTGGTTCATTGTAAGCCATAATTATACTCCCAGTTTCCAGAGATGAGACTATAACTTGGATCCATCGATTATATCGTATACCGCAATGAATTCGAAGGTGTACAAATCATCTGGAAATGATTTTCTGTCACACAATATTCTCTATTAGTGTATCGGCAGGTTAAGCCTAAATATTTAATTCGTAGCTGAATTTAATAATAAAATCGGAAGAATAATCTTTTTTAAGCTTCGATACTTGTCTCATTCCATATCGATACTTTCTTTTGATTGTTATTTATAATCGACATGAAGCTTTGGGTTTATATTTGTCATCGAAGACAATTAATCGATTCATAAAGCTAATTCTGGAGATGCGTGCTTCTAATTTTGGTATATTCGTATATATCACATCTGGTCTCACACAGATGGTATGAAGCTGGAGAGGAAATGGTTTTGACGTGTTACAGGGAAAATTGCATTCAAGAAGGAAGAAAGGCGAAAAAGTTACCCAACATGGTGATACGGTTTAATTGAGGGAGAAATATTGCGCTAACTTTTCCCATCATAGAAACCGTAAGACTGCTTGTCTTTCCATTAATTGGGTTCAAAGAAAGTCATTCATTAAGGTATTCGATGAATTAATATTGAAATAAATTACCAATAATCAAGTTGCCAGTGCTACCTTTCTAACCATACTTTCAAGTTCATGTTATGTTCAGTGAGATATTGAAAGTGCTGATGAGAGGAAGATCAGCTCAACACATACAGCAGGTCAATCAGTCAATTCCAGGTGCTGGTTTACTCATTTGTAATTCACTTAGGAAAGATCCTTTGACTGGGTTTTGATTTAATGCACAAAGCCATCAAAATGCTTGCTGATTCTTTTAAGTTATTGAGACGAGTTAAGAATAGAAAGGATTCATATATAATCGAGTTTTACTCTTCCAATTAAAAGAGTGATATTTCATAAGAATACACCAAACGACAGTATAATCTTCCTCCCGAAGTATGTATGGATAGCACGGTATTCAATACTATTATTTAGTCAGGTTTTCTCCCGGGTGTATGAAAAGTTACGTCCCTCCCTCTCCATAAATGGCAAGTTGTTAACAACGTTCAATGATGCCGGTGTGATGGCTACGAACGTCCTGGCAAAGAGTGACCCTTCGCATTGGCTTTACTTTAAGAACTAAGGACAGACACATCTTTAAGATGGAGAAAAATGTCCTAGATTGGTTAGAAGATAGGAGCCACCGGATATTTTTAGCCACCGAACATTCTTGGCCACCGGACATTCTTAGCCTTCACATCGGCTTGTGTGATACATTTCGATTATAAAAGTTCGTTTTCTTGTTTCCTTATTACTTAACTTCTCTTTGTGCGATATCGCTTACATAATTATTTGATCGCTAGTACTTTCGTTTAACCTAAAGTCAAATCTTTATACAATTAAGAAATGTCTTCTCGTGTTGCCACATCTGGTGTAAAGGGATGTGCTAAACACACATTTCTCGGCGATACATCACAAAATATGTTGCTTGCTACGGATTTAAGCACTAGCACTTGGAAGCAGTGAACGTCATGAAAAACGCCACCGAGACGCATCGTTGACAACATACCCATTTCAATGTCGGTAAGGCCTTTATTTCCTTTTGAGGAATATCGTTGTGCTTATACAATTGTATATTTATTCCGATATGTTCTGGCGTTGAACGCTACACTGTAAGAAATCCTTTTTGGGAAAGCTCTAGATAACAGTGTATCTAATTGGATATAATAATTAGTTCCGCTGACGAGGGCGCATGTTTCACCACACGATCTTAAACCTGTGATGCTACGATCTTGTGCTGCATGCGCCATATTGAACTTGGTTGATCTTGGACATTGTGGACAATCGAAACCATCTAAGGGTAATCTGCCAGCTCACAAATATGTTTTAGCACAGAATTTATATTATGCTATGTATACACAATGTGGAAAATATTTCTCGAATATATATAAAAAATGTGAGAAAGTTCATTGTCACAACGCATTCATTTTAACCCCCAGTCACATTTTGGCAGAAGGTTATTGTCGTCGTTAGCGTCGATTGTCTGCCTGTCTGTCAGTCCGTTTTTACAACATATGTGTTAACCCGATATCTCCTGAAGAATTTATGGCCAGGGTTTTCAACTGAATACCACATATGAAGCTGGCATTGGACCAGAAGTCTATTGGAAATGACCTAACTTGGCCCATATTTTCTAGATAAAATTATACATTGAAAGTGTTTGTCTTGTGGTTAGCACAATATCCCTATTATTGTAGGTATTCTTTATCAATTTAGGTCATAGGTACATCTGGGATTCATGACGTCTTTCTGACATCATTGAAAACTGTTGACCACTTCTCCCTTGTAGGAAATCATCTTTTTATTATTTTTATTTCATACCCATTTCTAATAGTTGCTAACTGTCATATGAAATAGGTATTTCGATCTTGGCCTACGGCAATTCTTTTATGGACGACGGTTGAATATTGAATGACGGATCTGACCATGCTATTAGCCAGAAATCTATTTACTGTGACTGAATTATGTGGTAAAATTAAATTTAACACGGTTAGCACAATACCTCTTGGAGAACTATAACCGAGATTTCCAATTCATTCTGCATATGCAGCTGGCTATGAAACAGAATCCTGTCAAAGATGAACCATCTTAACCTATTTTCTCAAGGTCAACTCATACTTTAAAATTAAATTTAAAGCAACTCGCACATGCTTCTATCCAGACAGGGGACAAATTGCCGTGAACTGTCTTCTAGTCTCAGCTGTCCCCCTGAACGAATCCCCCTGTATTCGCCAACCCAGACAGGGAAATAAATTGCCCTAAACTGTCTTCTAGTCTCAGCTGTCCCCCTGGACGAATCCCCCTATATTCGTCAACCCAGACAGGGGGACAAATTGTCCTAAACTGTTTTCTAGACACAGTTGTCTCCTTGGACGAATCCCCCTATATAGGTCAAACCAAACAGGGGAAGAAATTGCCTAAACAGTATTCTAGTCTCAGCTGTTCCCCTGGACGAATCCCCCTATATTCGTCAACCCAGACAGGGGGACAAATTGTCCTAAACTGTTTTCTAGACACAGTTGTCTCCTTGGACGAATCCCCCTATATAGGTCAAACCAAACAGGGGAAGAAATTGCCGTAAACAGTATTCTAGTCTCAGCTGTCCCCTGGACGAATCCCCCTATATTCGTCAACCCAGACAGGGGGACAAATTGTCCTAAACTGTTTTCTAACACAGTTGTCTCCTTGGACGAATCCCCCTATATAGGTCAAACCAACAGGGGAAGAAATTGCCGTGAACAGTATTCTAGTCTCAGCTGTTCCCCTGGACGAATCCCCCTATATTCGTCAACCCAGACAGGGGGACAAATTGTCCTAAACTGTTTTCTAGACACAGTTGTCTCCTTGGACGAATCCCCCTATATAGGTCAAACCAAACAGGGGAAGAAATTGCCGTAAACTGTCTTCTAGTCTCAGCTGTCCCCCTGGACGAATCCCCCTATATTCGTCAACCCAGACATGGGGACAAATTGTCCTAAACTGTTTTCTAGACACAGTTGTCTCCTTGGACGAATCCCCCTATATAGGTCAAACCAAACAGGGGAAGAAATTGCCGTAAACAGTATTCTAGTCTCAGCTGTCCCCCTGGACGAATCCCCCTATATTCGTCAACCCAGACATGGAGACAAATTGTCCTAAACTGTTTTCTAGACACAGTTGTCTCCTTGGACGAATCGCCCTATATAGGTCAAACCAAACAGGGAAAGAAATTGCCGTAAACAGTATTCTAGTCTCAGCTGTCCCCCTAGGCTAATCCTCCTGTATTCCTCAACCCAGAAAGGGGACGAAATTGCCCTGTCTTCTAGTCTCAGCTCGGGACGAATCCCTGTTGTATTCGCCAACCCAGACAGAGGGACAAATTGCCCAAATCTGTCATCTAGTCTCAGCTAAATGTCCCCGGGATGAATCCCATCTATAGTCGTCAACCCAGACAGGGGGAAGCATTGCCCTGATCTGTCGTCTAGGTTCAGCTGTCCCCAAGTCTTGACATGCAAAATTCCATGAAGAGGGACAGGCGGTAGGGGAACAAAAGATATACCGGGGTAAACTGTGATTAGATATTTCAATCACTTGTATCCAATTATGTCAAAAACTTTCAGAAACAATCGTTTAACCCAATGGATATATGATAACAATACAGATAACAAGCCTGGTCTCAAAGACTGCCTGAAGAAATTTAACACATGAGTGTAATCCACCGAGACAACGTATTTCCTGACGAAGAGGTTATTAGTCCATTATGGGGTTAGAGCACTCAGTGTGCTTCAGAGCCATCTGATATCATATCTCACAATGTTATTGACAGAAACACTGGAAAATATCCGCCGATATTCCCATTATAATTGTCAGTGTATTTGTATTATCTGTCCTCAAAAGATTTTGTCCCAGGGTAACGATTAACAGAAACCAATAGTGGTATATGGTGTTTTTATGATTGTCTTTTTGAATTTGGATTATGGAATAGGTCTTTGGATTATGGACGCGGATATTCTTTAATGGACGACGGCTGAATAATGAATGACGGACCAGACGCTTGTAATTTGTATGAATGATGAGTGCGTTACGTATTCACAGTTTGCAGAGTTATCAACATGCAGCTGTCAGCATGCGACCAGAGAAGGAAAACGCGGTGTAGTTTAGATTAGATCCCTACAAAAATCGTTCTTTGTGTTACCTGCAGGAAATATGCCGAATGTATCGAATGGATATATGGGTACTTTAAAAATAGATGATAAGGTCCGTACATGAATGCTGATATACATATACCAAATATATATGCGGGTGCCGAAATTTAGTTTTGCCAGGAAATTTTTTCTTGCACGCTAAAATAAAACTCAAACAGATGCGAGGTGCGGATTGCTTTTTCTTTGATGAAATTTCCATTTAACAATCGTTAAGCTTGGTTGAACGCTACGACTACGAAAACAATATGCTGAATATAACTGCTGTGGATCGAAAGCAGACATCTACATGTACCTTCGGTGGGATTTGCAAATTCACTTGATAAAACTATATATATATAGTTATAATAACCAATAAGCTGTTATCAGAATTAATCGATCATTGGAGGGATCTTTTATCGTTGATCATGTTTATAGTCGTCATTATGTGCTGAATGGCGTCACGTATTTCTGCGAAAATACCATGTATTAGCAAATGAAAAAGGTGATAAAAAACAGTTAATTTATCGATATCACCAGCGGGCGCTACACGGGAATTTGAGGGGGGGGGGGACTTGACTTAATGTCACATTCAAGTTGCTTTTACTCATATGGTGACAGTCAGTTTGGTTGGCGGAGAAAGCCGGAGTACCCGGAGAGAACCACCGCCCGTCGACAAGTAACTGACAAACTTTCACACATGGACCACCTGGATTCGAACCCGTGCCGGTTCAGCGGTGTGAGACTAGCAGTCACCAGCGAAGCGCTTTAAACCACTCGGCCACCTTGGGCCCCGATATATACATGATATAGGCCAGACACAGAAATTTGATCTTGACATATCTCTGATTTTGAGGTGAAGATACTGTAGACGAAGTGTCAGCGTTTTGTAATTTCTAGGGTATTGACAAGGGAGTACATCGCCAAATCTGTCCTGTTATCGGCATTTGCAAAGATGGTTCGAGTTGCATTGTCTTTCCTAATCGAAAACGCTCAAACTTCCTATGCACGGAATCCTAGATTGATAGGAATGTATGATTGGAATAATTTAATTATTAACCAGCTAGTACCTTTATGCACAACACGAATGTTAACGTCAAAGGATTTTGACACCAAGAATTTAATCTAACTGTATGCTATACAAACCGGGGATATTGTGTTTATCAAATCCGGGGTCAGTGCTTTAATTCTTCCAACCCCTGGTTCACTGTTTGCCCTAATTGTACTTCCGGGTTCCAGAGATAGGGCTATAACTTGGTTCCGTCGAATATACCGCAATGAGTTCGAAAGTGTACAAATCATCTGAAAATGATTTTTTTTTGTCACAGAATATACCATTAGTGTATCGGCAGATAAGCCTAAATATTTAAGTTGATATTTTCTTTTGAAGGTTATTTTTATTCGACATGAAGCTTCGGGTTTATATTTCTCATCGAAGACAATTATTCGATTTATAAAGCTAATTCTGGAAATGCGTGCTTCTAATTTTGGTATATCCGTATATATCACATCTGGTCTCACACGGATGGTATGAAGCTGGAGAGAAAATGAATTTGACGTGTTACAGGGGAAGTTACCGAACATGGTGATACGGTTTAACTGAGAGAGAAATATGGCGCTACATTTTCACATCATAGAAAATATACGACCGCTTCTGTCTTTCCATTAATTGCGTTCAAAGCAAGTTATTCATTAATGTATTTGATGAATTTATATTGTGATAAAGTACCAGTGAGCCAGTTGTCAGTACTAGTTTCTAGCCATACTGTTTGTGTTAAGTTCAAGTTATAAAGTGAAATATTCTCAACACATACACATGCCAAACGGCAGATAAATCAATCAATTCCAGGTGTAAGTTTACTCACTTGTAATAGGAAAGAACCTTTGGCTGGGTTTTGATTTAATGCACAAAGTCATCAAAATGCCTGTTAGTTTTATTAAGATATTAAGAAGAGTTAAGAAGAGAAAGGATTTATATATGATTGAGATTTACACTTCCATATATAGTGATATTTAATAGGAATATACCAAAATAATCTTACTACCGAAGCATGTATGGATAGCACTGTTTTCAATACTATTAGTTATTCAGCTCCCCCGCCAGGGGTATGGAAAGTTACGACTCTCCGTGAAACTCATACACCCGGAGACGTCAGCCGAAGGGAGTATGAGTTTCTGGCAGGGGAGTAAATTTCCATACACCTTGGCGAAAACCTGAATAAAGAATTTATTACCCCTTAACCCTCTTCATCTTGTAGCAACAATATTGACAAAGGTCTGTCATATAGAACCAACGGCACAACGGACAAATTCGGTTACGAAACAGTCCGCATTTCGCTACTACACAGTGAGAAACGCGCCACAACACAACATCAATCCATTTCGATGTGTTTCGTTCGGAATGCAACTTTCGTTTTTGAAACGAATGACACATTTCGGTGAGTTATATGTCGGACACTTCAGTGAAAATAATGCACCGTAATTAAATTTTGAGGAGCGGGCGAAAGTTATTCCATAAATATTGAGATATCCTCAGCTGAACTTTCGAAGCGAGAGCATCGTCTCCAACCGCACGTGAGTTGTTTTTTAACCCCGAGTAGCAAGACCTCTCTCGGGGTATATGGGTTTATACGATTGGAACTTTTAACAATCACAATCCCCATATTGAATACAAATTTGCTTGTGGGATAATAAAGGTCTTTATATCCCCTGGCAATATTCATAAATGCACAATTATTTTTGCTTGTAGTAATTAGATCCATTATATTGAGACTGTACCTTTTTGTTTAAATCAATTAAAAACACTTTCCACCATATCTGCCATGCCAGGCTAGGTTTATTTCAATCTATACATGTATACGAAACTATACAGTGCAGTTATGCATCGAACGTTATGATTTAATTATGACATCGATGTATAGAACATATAAAACATTCCAAACGGTACACGAAGGAATGGGAATATCCAAATGCAAGGTACAAAACAAGGGGTTTCCGGAGAGATAAGGATTATTTCTGAAAACGGGATGACCGTGCTCCTACTATCCATTGACTTTCCGACAAAGTGAGATCATAAAATATATGTTTGAAGATGGAAAGATAAACTGATCAAAATCATAGAGAAAACATCTCTCCACGAGTAATTTTGCTAGAATATATGCAAACATCATATTTTTTGCTTTTGCTTCTCTTTGCCCAATGACCAATACAGACTAAGGTACTTTTTATTTTCTTTCGCCAACAATCAAAATCATAGAGAAAACATTACGAGTAATTTTTGCTAGAATATATGCAAACATCATATTTTTTGTTTTTGCTTCTCTTTGCCCAATGACCAATACAGACTAAGGTACCTTTTATTTACTTTCGCCAACAATCCGTGTTTTCATCACAGAAGTTGATCCAGAAAATTGGTTAATGTTCCGCTTGTGTGATCAAAGTTTGGTGCACCTGAACGGATGGACAGACGTACGTACATGATGACAATACCCCGAGGACAAGTGTGTCTGTACCTATGACCACAGTGCTCCTAGTGTAAGTTCGTTCACAGGCCTTATCATTCGTCAAATATCGTCCTAACAAGTCATATTTAACAAATGGGACCAACTTTAAAGACAGGCCCCAGCCAAGAAAAAAATTCTGTCAGTTTTCTGAGTGATTCCGTGATCCTTAGCGTATATCCTTTCAATTTAGCTGAGGGGTCACCCTGGATTTGGCCTCGAATCCATTGACGTTTGATAATGTGAGATCATAATATATATGTGTGAAAGTGGGAAGATATAGAGACAACTCCACCAAAAGCTGATCAAAATCATTGAGATTATTCTGGATAATAAACGTTTACACGCAAACATCACATCACAAGTAATGACCGCTAACGATAATTGAATTGGATAGCTGTTGTTTTTGTTTGTCCAGTAGTGAAAAGTATGTGTTGAAATTCGGGCTAGGGATTTGCGTAATATTTTTAGATACTTATTATAGCTCTCATTGTGTAGAGAGGGCATGCACAATCGAAGAGCATTAGAGCACAAGGGCTTGTATGGGCGACCTAGGTACAATCCTGGTATCAAACGGGTCGTGTATGGAGTCCTGCTGAAGCTCTCGTGATGTAGAATACGACTTAGATAATCTCTCGTGGTGAAGGCTACGTTTGGGGTAGTTTTGACCGGAAGTGGCGCCACAGTGTACCAGTGCTGTCCACATGACTGTTACATCATAAGTACGTCAACAACAAGAGACACCCCTGCATACACTTCTATACACCAACCGATAGTGACGACTGGTGAGATATGACCCTTGGAGATACATGTATACCCTGAAACGTATCCAGAGAAGGCAGGTTCAAGCGACTTTGGCGCCATTAGTAGAAGAGAAGCTTTCGTAACGTGTGACTAATTCCACTCAACCCGGGGTTAAGGGGCGTTTGAATATCATGTGTTTTACATCTCCATGATGTTCAAATGAACAGCCACAATCAAAGCGTGACTGAGATACATAATCTGGACTTGAAAATGCATTTGGATAAAGAATAATAGTCAATGATCAGGATTTTATGTGAAGAAGATCATCAGGTCTTGCGAACAGCATTTAAAACAGATGAACGCTCTTGTGTTTCTATTACTTTATTTCAAACACATCTGATATGAATGATATCTGTCATACGAAATATTTAACGATGGTTGAATAGTGAATGTCGGATCTGACGCTTGCTGTTGCTAAACTTCTCATACGAATAAAACCGTCTGATTAATCGTCTGAGAAAAACGGGACGGCGGCTTGCTACCCAATGTGGGATCTATATCTATAGACCTATGCCATACTCTTTCCCGCCGATATCGATTTATTTGGAATTCTTGTTATCGGAGCAATTCGGACGTAATTGGTGAATATGAACTCTATTACTTCCCCGTCCACTCAAGCCGGTTTCCGTTAGATTGCATCGTGTATTTTCAACAGTTGCCAATGCTGCTACGTGGTAATGCACCAAAAGTCAAACATACGACTATCCGTTGAAGCGTATAACCGTTTCTCCTGCAGCCGGAAACCTTCTGGTCAAATCTGTATCTAGAATAAATTGGGAACAGGCGACCAAGCATAGGAATTTATAGTGTTTCGAAGAAGAACTTTTTCGTGAAAGAATTAGTAGTTGGGTCAGCAGTTAGAGAATGATTGCAGTTGTAGGCAAAGTAATGTTGCGATACCTTATTGTTTTGAGCGCGAGTTCGTTATAGCGGATATAGATCTGTGAGGAAGACTGGATATTGTCTTTTTAAATAGCCTATCTAATGGTGTTCTAAAAGATTGGAAAAAAAAGAATATTGTCTCACACCGATCAAAGTTCAACCGATGTGCTAGCGTTAGGTGACAGACGTTCCTCTAGTATATAGAAAAATCGATCGGGGAAAGTTGGGAAGGAATGGTTACATAATTTGGACGGAACATTTGCGTTCGAGCCTAAACGAGCTATGAAGAAGCGTAGTAGTTGGCAGTGTGTCATGGGTGAAAATGATAAACAGCTTTTTCTACCTATTGCGTATCATTTCAGTTCAATGTCTTGTATTTTGGGCTGTGAAATGTTCCAGTCAGTTTCGACAGGCTAGTGGTGCTTGTTCCTAGAGGTCTCCAGTGGAAGATTTGTTCGTGCTGCTTTGATGACGTCTTTGTGTACGGTAGTTCTTATGAAATAGCTTTGATAAGTTACACACGACAGATTTCAAGAAATCACTACCGTTTTTGAACAGATGAGAGTTCTTCTTACCTATGTAATTGCCGATATCTGTAATACCATCTCGTTGAGCATTGTCGGTCTTTCAAACGGACTTTTGCGAATCGATAGCAGACTTCGCCTACAGACCGATCTGGGTCAGGGAGTGGCTTTTTAAGAGCTTCAGTTATGCCTCTTTTGGTTCCTTTTCAGCCCTGTTTTTATGCCCCCACCCATATTTATATGGGGGGGGTATAGAGTTTGGTCTGTCCGTCCTTCCGCACGTACGAAGTTTCCGGGCAATAAATCTCCAATGGATGGACGCTTTCACTTGAAATTTTGTTCACTGGTGTACATCAGACCTTGAATGGGATTGCGTTTCGAGAAAATCCGCATACAGGTGTCGCCACCACATGGTGTTAAATGGGCGTAGGCTAGGTTAATACATGTACAAGATGGGGTTTTCGGGCGATAAATCTCCAGTGGTTTGATGTTATGATTTGAAATTTTTCTCACTGGTGTACAGCCATAAGACATTGAATGGGATTGCGTTTCGAGAAAATCCGCTTTCAGGTGGGACCACCACTTGGCGTTGAATGAGCCTACTGGCTAGGTTAATACATGTACTAGATGGGGTTTCCGGACGATAAATCTATAATGGGTCGACGCTTTCCAGTGAAATTTTGTTCACTGGTTTACAGTCATAAGACCTCGAATGGGATTGCGTTTCGAGAAAATCCGCCTAAAGGTGGCGCCACCACATAGTGTTGAATGGTCCTAGCCTAGGTTAATACATATACAAGATGGGGTTTCCGGGCGATAAATCTCCAGTGGTTTGATGGTTTGACTTGAAGTTTTTCTCACTGGTGTACAGCCATAAGACCTTGAATGGGATTGCGTTTCGAGAAAACTCGCTTGCAGGTGCACCACCACTTGGCGTTAAATGAACCTACTGGCTAGGTTAATACATGTACAAGATGGAGTTTCCGGGCGATAAATCTCCAGTGGTTTGATGCTTTGACTTGAAGTTTTTCTCACTGGTGTACAGCCATAAGACCTTGAATGGGATTGCGTTTCGGGAAATTCGCTTGCAGGTGGCGCCACTACTTGTGCAAGGTATGAGGCTATTATACTTCCAGAACAGCTACCCTCAACCCATTAGAAACGCAAAACAAATGCAATACCACAAATTTTTCCGTGCAACGTCATCTGTCAGCTGGTGGACAGGCATATTCCATGCATGTGCCTACCCCAAATATCCTCCATACATCTTTTAAAAAAAATACCAGTAATGATTATCCACTACAATACCATTTCATGATCAACTTTTATTCTTTAGGCGGGATCATTTATCACCTTCAGTGATAATTAATCCACAACCCATCAAATATGCTTCTCCAAAGAGGGCGTACTCACTGACGCTGTTACTTCTAGTTCTCCGTTTGTCTCGCATCATCTGAAAACATCAATCGTGGTATTTGTACACAGGAATCGATGTCTGACTTTGTCTACAGACCGGCCGGTGTCAGGGAGTAACTGCTTAACAGTCCAGTGGGCGTGGAAATCATAGCTCATTACAAGAACATTTGCCAAAATCGAGCAGGTCAATGTCCCTGTTTCTTCGCCATAATAAATTCACCGCTCCACGTGGAAGAAGAAAGACGATTTTATCGAAATCGCTCTTGCTAATGGCTCTGGAAAATGGACCAAATATGGCAAAGTTTTCATAAGCATTGTCGCTGCTATATTAGCATTGCTTTTGATATATTAACATTGCCCTTGGTTACATTAGCATGTCTCTTACTATATTAGCATTGCCCTTGGCATATTAACATTGTCCCTGGTATATTAGCATTGGCTTTGCTATATTAAGATTGCCTTTGGAATATTAGCATTGCCATTGGTATATTAGCATTGTCCCTGGTATATTAGCACTGACTCTGGTATATTAAAATTGCCCTTGGTATACTAGCATTTTCTCTAGTATATTAGCATTGCCCTTGATATATTAGCATTGTCCTTCGTAGATTAACATTGTCCTTGGTATATTAGCATTGCCCTTGGTATATTAAAATTACCCCTGGTATATTAACATTGTCATTGGTATATTGGCATTGGCTCTGGTATATTGGCATTGGCTCTGGCATACTAACATTGCCCTTGGAATATTAGCATTGTCCTTGGTATATTAGCATTGCCCCTGGCATATTAGCATTGTCGCTGGTATATTAGTACTGACTCTGGTATATTAACATTGCCCTTGGCATACTAGAATTGTCCCTAGTATATTAGCCTTGTCCTTGGTATATTAACATTGTCCTTGGTAGATTAGCATTGTCCTTGGTATATTAAAATTACCCCTGGTATATCAGCATTGTCCTTGGTAGATTAGCATTGGCTCTGGTATATTAACATTGCCCTTCGTATACTAACATTGCCCCTAGTATATTAGCATTGCCCTTGGTATATTAGCATTGTCCTTGGTAGATTAGCATTGCCCTTGGCATATTAAAATTACACCTGGTATATTAACATTGCCCTTGGAATATTAGAATTGTCCTTGGTATATTAGCATTGGCTCTGGTATATTAACATTGCCTTTGGTATATTAGCATTGTCCTTGGTATATTAGCACTGGCTCTGGATATTAACATTGCCCTTGGCATATTAACATGGCCCTTGGTATATTAGCATTGTCCTCGGTATATTAGCATTGGCTCTGGTATATTAACATTGCCCTTGGTATATTAGCATTGCTCCTGGTATATTAGCATTGGCTCTCGAATATTAACATTGCCCTTGGTATATTAGCATTGAATTTGGTATATTGACATTTCCCCTGGTATATTAGCATTGTCTCTAGTATATTAGCATTGCCCTTAGTATATTAACACTGTCCCTAGTATATTAGCGTTGGTCTTGGTATATTAGCATTGTCCTTGGTATATTAGCATTGCCCTTAGTATATTAACACTGTCCCTAGTATATTAGCGTTGCTCTTGGTATATTAGCATTGTCCTTGGTATATTAGCATTGTCCTTGGTTTATTAGCATTAGCCCTGGTATATTAGCAGTGTCCCTGGTATGCCATCATTACCCTTGGTATATTAGCATTTCCCTTCGTATATTAGCATTGCTCTTGATATATGAGCATTGCCCCTGATATATTAGCATTGTCCCTGATATATTAGCATTTGCTGTGGTATATTAACATTGCCCTTGGTATATTAGCATTGTCCCTAGTGTATTAGCATTGCCCTTGGTATATTAACATTGCCCTTGGTATATTAACATTGTCCCTTGTATATTAGCATTGACTATTGTATATTAACATTGCCCCTGGTATATTAGCATTGCTCTTGGTATATTAGCATTGTTATTGGTATATTATCATTGCCGTTGGTATATTAGCATTGTCCCTGGTATATTAGCATTGTCCCTGGTATGCCACCATTACCCTTGGCATATTAGCATTGCCCTTGGTATATTAGCATTTCCCTTGGTATATTAGCATCGCCCCTGATATATTAGCATTGGCTCTGGTGTATTAACATTGCCCTTGGTATATTAGCATTGCGCTTCGTATTTGCATTCCCTTGGTATGTTAGCATGCTCTTGATATATCATCATTGCCGTTTGTATATTGACATTGCCCTTGGCTATATTAGCATTGTCTCTGGTATATTAGCATTGCCCTTGTCCTTGATATATTTGATTTGCCATTGGTATATGAGGATTGTCATTGGTGTATTGGCATTGCCCTCGGTATATTAGCATTGTCCTTAGTATATTAGTATTGACCTTAGCATATTGGCATTGCCCTTGGTATGTATTATCAATAATGACCACTACCTTGAATCAAATTGAACTTTGACAAAAAAAAATTCATAAGATTGGATAATTGACAAACTGACCTATTTATTGCGTCAACCCTACATTCTCTTCAAGAGAAATTCCCGCTAAGATGGTGAATAACGACGCCTTACAAAGTTGACGAGTGTTGATTCTTATTGGTTTGTAGATGAAACGTATACTTGGAATTCTGTAAAATATCAGTGGGCTAATTCCCCAAGGCGAGTTCGGAGTGTATGCGTAGCTTTGAACTTGGTATATTAGCATTGCCCTTGTTATATTACCATTTTTTGTATCTTGGCCTTGTTGTATTAGCATTACTCTGATATATTAGCATTACCCCTGCTTTCATATTCAAGTTTGTATAACCGAGGGCGTGGCAATCGTAATAGATTTATGAATGGTCCACATGTTGTAATCGCAACAATGCAGTGGTCACAGCTGTCACTCATACACACTCCCTGTTGGTCACACGATGGGGTTCACCTTTTTTAGCTGAGTTTATGTTGATATATGGGGCTGTAGATTGCTTGGCCACTCGACAGAAAATTTCAGGGAGAGTATATCTTATCTCGTGCAATGGAAAATCCCCTAGAATTTTCAGAATCAATCGGCATAGATCTTGTCTCGATTGAACACACGGGCTGCAGAGCGGAGTCAGAAAAACTGTGAAGGCAACTCTCTCGAGCTTATACAGATAAACGCTGTTACCGGCGGTGTGAGATAATTAAATGAATCTGGTATAACTGATTGTTCATCACATAAGATCGCGTAGACATAAAGTCTGTAAATTTTAAAAAGACTGTAAGGCATTGTCTCTGCACTGAAATACCAGAATATGGTTCCCTGGGCCTTATTACTCCCTCCCCTGAGAGAATAGACCGGCTCCTGTGGAAAACCAGATCAATTGGCCTTCCATTCGTATTGACCTACCCAGGAATTTGCATAGATTAATGATAGTTCTGAAATGATACACTATTCGGATGAAAACCCCCAAAAACCATGTAGGCCTTCACGAGCCGTCCAAAGAAACCATGTAGGCCTTCACGAGCCGTCCAAAGAAACCATGAAGGCCTTCACGAGCCGTCCAAAGAAACCATGTAGGCCTTCACGAGCCGTCCATAGAAACCATGTAGGCCTTCACGAGCCGTCCAAAGAAACCATGTAGGCCTTCACGAGCCGTCCAAAGAAACCATGAAGGCCTTCACGAGCCGTCCAAAGAAACCATGAAGGCCTTCACGAGCCGTCCAAAGAAACCATGTAGGCCTTCACGAGCCGTCCATAGAAACCATGTAGGCCTTCACGAGCCGTCCAAAGAAACCATGTAGGCCTTCACGAGCCGTCCAAAGAAACCATGAAGGCCTTCACGAGCCGTCCAAAGAAACCATGAAGGCCTTCACGAGCCGTCCAAAGAAACCATGTAGGCCTTCACGAGCCGTCCATAGAAACCATGTAGGCCTTCACGAGCCGTCCAAAGAAACCATGTAGGCCTTCACGAGCCGTCCAAAGAAACCATGAAGGCCTTCACGAGCTGTCCAAAGAAACCAGGAAGGCCTTCACGAACCGTCCAAAGAAACCATGAAGGCCTTCACGAGCCGTCCAAAGAAACCATGAAGGCCTTCACGAGCCGTCCAAAGAAACCATGTAGGCCTTAACGAGCCGTCCATAGAAACCATGTAGGCCTTCACGAGCCGTCCAACGAAACCATGTAGGCCTTCACGAGCCGTCCAAAGAAACCATGAAGGCCTTCACGAGCCGTCCAAAGAAACCATGAAGGCCTTCACGAGCCGTCCAAAGAAACCATGTAGGCCTTCACGAGCCGTCCATAGAAACCATGTAGGCCTTCACGATCCGTCCAAAGAAACCATGAAGGCCTTCACGAGCCGTCCAAAGAAACCATGTAGGCCTTCACGAGCCGTCCAAAGAAACCATGTAGGCCTTCACGAGCCGTCCAAAGAAATCATGAAGTCCTTCACCAGCCGTCCAAAGATATACTCAATAATCCTCCTGATTCCCAAGAACAACACTGTCCTGTTCCAATTTGGAATTGTTTGCTAATGCACCAACCATTGTGACCAAGACTATTTATATGCTGTCAAGTAATCGATGTTAGGTTATTCGCCTTAATCGTGCAAACAGTCGTCATTTTCATACAGGTGGGAAAAATCTCGGAGACGAATATTTGTTTCACACGGTGAAATTTCGCCAGTATCTCAGGTGAGCGGATCGCGATTAGTTGACAAGAACAGCTATTTTGCTTGGAACCGATCCCACTTCCTTCGTATCAAAGCATCGTCCATACCCACGTTTAACTCACAGCTAACGCACACCATTTCTGTGCCTTGAGCCAAATGAGGAAATGTGGTTTACTTGGCAGAAGTCAGCTTTCATCACAGGGACATGCCAGATTTCAGCCAATAGCCTCACTGATTGCGGAAAAAGAAAGTTGATTTACGTAAGCGTTGTAGCAACGTGTGCGTAAGCGTTGTAGCAACTACTAATGACACAATTATCGCAATTACGACAAATTGTGTCATTAGCAGAAAATATATTAAATCCGATAAATCCGATTTACTCGTCGGTCATTTGCATATGAAGACAGAGATGCAAGAAATTATAATTTGCAGAAGGGTCGTAAACTGAATCTACATGTTCATCTACACAAAAGAGCAAAAATGTTACATGGCTGATGAACTAATTTAATATACCTAATGAACTTCTGCTTAAACTCATTAATTCGCCCTAATTTGGAGTGAACGTCCTCCCTATAGAAATGCATTGTATTTCCATACCTGCTACACCTTAGGTGAGCTCAACTTATATTAATTGATTACATCTCCATATTGCTCAAACGACACACTCACTATCACCGTCACTATCACTATCATTAATTTAGATAAAAGAATATTTATCAATCAAACTTGAATGATCCCTCGATAAATGAGGCGGATTTTTTTGGTGGAAAACTGCTGAATTCTGAATGTCACTTAAAACACTCGCGTGACACCGGGCATATTAGAGTGTTATTCTTCGCAAAAAGGGGTTGATACACTAAAATAATTACAAACATGGATACGGTAAGGCGAATCAGATTAATTCTCTGGCGATTTCTTAAACACTGAACTCAATCTGATTAAAACAGATCCAGTAGCCCATCCTCTAACTGGATCTGATCCTCTCCCTATCTCCAGTCCGTTCCTGGGCGAAATTCTGTAAAAGTGATGGAGATTTCCGACTCTCGCAAATAGTAAGACAGATGACATAATGAACGCCGATGACATGAATAAAAACATAAATCCGCTAAACTTGACGACGAATCAACAGCAAGAAATGCTGTGCATGGTGCTGGTTATATCACCCTCGTCTGACTTAGTTCGTCTATATTTTGGATAAATGGATTAAATTTCATTTATAGATAATTCTGGGTCACTTTTCGTAATGTCTAAGGATCTGTTCTATATTTCCATGCAAGGTAATTGTAATTCTGCTTATTTTGAAATTTGTTAGTTTACGGTGACTAGGTCTCTATCTCTCAGAAGAGGTCTGTCATATCACATCATGGTATACGTTCCGTTGATCGGTCAAACATGATGTAGCCGTAAAGAGTTATTTTTGTGCCTGCAGGTCACCTAACGCTCTTGAAATAGGAAGGAGATCAGATTCAGTTAGAGAATTGGTTTCTGTATGTTTTAATTCGATTAACATAAAGTCAGTCTAATGAGGGGATACCAGTCCAGGGAATGACGGGATGCCAGTCCAGGGAATGACGGGATACCAGTCCAGGGAATGACGGGATACCAGTCCAGGGAATGACGGAATACCAGTCCAGGGAATGACGGGATACCAGTTCAGGGAATGACGGGATACCAGTCCAGGGAATGACGGGATACCAGTCCAGGGAATGACGGAATACCAGCCCAGGGAATGACGGGATACCAGTCCAGGGAATGATGGGATACCAGTCCAGGGAAGCGTCAGCATCAGAAATGTTACTCTGAATGGACCACCGAATGGGCCAATAGCGGGCATACATACGCACGATGAACGAGATTTGTTGAGTATTTCAAAGCTTTTATTTCTACTTTTACAAAATATATAACTCGCATAATATTTACTGTATCAGCCAAATATTGTAGCGTTAGCGAAACATCGACAACAGATATAGGTGAATAATTCAATTACCTAAACTTATGGTTTTTCACTCCGTTGCCATGGTAACCGTTTTGCCAGGAAGAGGATTTCAATGGTATTAACGTTTCGTCACATACGGTTTCATTGTCCTTTTGGCGATGGGTTGATGTCATGGCGGGAGAGCCATGTCTGGCTCCAAAGTGTGAGGTCTTCAATAAACTCTCGTTCCACGAACACACCAATTTCTGGAATGTTTTCCGAAATCGCGTGCTGAAATAGGAATAGAGCAGGAAATTACACGACGCGTTCATTTGCCCCAGTAGATTAGTAATATTACCGGCGATTCTTATGTCGTCACCGTTGGCCGGAATATCGTTAGCACTAAGAAAGGCTTTGTACAAGAGTAGAATTGTCCACGGTAACTGACTGAACATGAAAACAATCACTACAGAAATTAACATGATTGTAATTCTGTGTTGTTCCTGATGCGTACGGTTATCCCTATTCAAATTCTGTAACTCTCGGCGGACTCTAATGGCTTCCCAGACGGATTTGACCAGGAAACAGTTGAAAATAGCCAACAGAGTCAGAGGGAGAAGTGTGAAAAATGTGACGTAGAACCAATAATAGCCAATCTGGTAGCTGTTCGACTCTGACAGACGGGTGCCACGGCATATGTGGTACGTCGAATTGGATTGGGTGTCCACAACTTCCGCTATCTCCAGTTCAAAGAATTCTGGGGAAGTAATAGTCAAGCAGATAAGGAACGTGTGCACAACGATCCATCTGGCCCTGGAGACGGTGCACCAGATCTTACCTTTCATGGGATGGCACACCCCGATGTATCTTTCAATGGTAAAAGCTACTGTCAACCACACGGCGGTGTTTCCAAAGATGTCACTGAGTACCCGTCCGTATGGTATGTAGTGAAACGACGAGAGAGATTGATCCCGATAAGAACAATGTACGAACCCCAGGGTCAAGCTAAACACCAAATATAGCATGTCACAGCTGGCTAGAGCTGTTAGATAAACGTTGGTGGAACTCGTCATGCGTGGATGACTCAACACGACAACGTTGCAGATATTGCCCAGAATTCCAATGGTAACGACGATCGGCACAAAAATCCGCTGAACGTAGAAACGTGTGAGCTGTAATGCTTCGGATGGTGTATAAGGGATCTCACTGGTCGCATTGAAACCCTCCTCCGACGTCCAGTTTGAATTCGTTGTTATGAGCTCAATATGATTAGTAAAATTGTTATAAAGCGCGACGATGTCTTTGGAAGCCATATTTCTATACCCCTGGGTTTTCTGGCAGCACTTCAAAACCTGCTTCTAAGGATGGATTTTCTCGATGGTGAGCTGTATGTGGACATATAGCCCCTTGATCAACACATGTGTAATGCACTGCACAGAATGTTGGAACATCTGGTATCCGTTACACATTCCACATGGTGTATGCTCCCATGGTGGAAATCAGCAGCCGGTCGACAATCATTAGACACGGGGAAATGTAAGGCCTCCAAATAACTCTAATAGTATATGTGTATTCATTATGCACGCACTGTAACTGGTGTTCGCTTCCAGTAATTTCAATAACTTAATTGGAAAAACGAGAGATATATCGTGAAATCTTAGGCAGTTGTCAGTTTTACCGACAATTATAATGTCTTTCCTGTCTTATAATGGAATCTTTGTTATTAACGCGGCAAGGCAAATCCATCATCGTTGTTCATCTGGTCGAATGTAAGATCCAATATCACAACCCATAAACTTCCAGGAAATCAGTCTCCTGTGATCTTTCTGATACCGTGGGAATGGACACGCTACCATTCTGAGGCCACCAAGACAGTACCACAGCTTTTAAATTCCTGATTCCTGAACTGATGTCCCGTCTTGTCCTCGGCTCTAAAGGTAAACGTCGAATAGGATTGATGGCAGCGTTTATCTGTACGTGTGAACACTCCGCCGGAAGAACGAGCTCTAAGCCGTCTGATATGGTGTTACAGCCGATCAGCACAGCTCCCTGCCCTCCGGTCACAGTCACTCTAGTGTATTAGCGCTGTTTCTCCACGCAGTCTGTTGGAAAGTCCTGTGTAGATGAAAGCAAACAGATAAGTGTGTTATATATCGGATAGATCAATATACCTCGTCAACATTGCAATTACAAGACCACAAATTGGAAAAATATAATAATAAATGGACAGGCTGCCAACACTGTAGTGTCAGTTTTTACGTTGAACACCAGATACATAGTAACTTGTCTAATTAATACATATATTTTATCCAATTTTTTTATTTTTTAAATTTCCATTAGCGACTTTGGTTTGTTTTGTCTTAACCTCAAATGAACGACTTGATTTGAGTCAAAATGATAATGGAGACAATATTGTTAATATAAATCATTAATTATACCATATTTCAGTGTCCGTTCGCTATGTTGGTACATAGCCGGTCAAACCCTTCATATGCATTACAGTTTGGTTGAACATGGCTAAGCGAACATGCATTTGCTGGGGTCCAGCTAATCTATCGAATTAGTATTGGAACAATTTCCGCTTCACCATAAATTTGCACAATTTCTGTCGATGAACATTGTGCTCATGTATTTCTTCGTTGATATAATTGATATGCGTAAACGTTTAATAAAAACTTTATTGACTCGCAGAAGTGAATCATGACATATGTGCATCCATACGACATTAAAACTCCCCATGGCCAATGTAATTGGACGATATATATCGGTAAAAGCATACAGGAATTACTGTGAATCACTATGGATGGACACGCATCGCGGTCGACTTAATTTTGTGTAGGACGATTTTAAAAAGCACTTTTTAACAGTAAACATACAGATGCTTGAGTTAGTATCTCAATAGATTACTAACAAAGACGTCCGATTCATGGACTATCATATCCACTGTGCGATTATCACACAGCGTAAACACCTTTAAATAGAGATGAAGTAAAAAATATATATATATATATTTGACCCCCCCCTGTACCTGTAAGATTCATTGTTCATAAATAAATTGATGTGGGCGAGAGCATTCAAATTGATTTATTCTATTCGAATTGGATTTTCACGCACGATATCCTTGAACTCTCAACACTGCCGCCCAGAATATGAAAACCTCTCGAAAACACGTTTCGTCCAGACCCCTATACGGCATCGTTATATATATAACATGGGGCATATATTCAATCTCATGACAACAGTTTATCTACCAAGCTAGGTTACTGCTGGTTGAAAACCCCACAGACTACGACATACCCTCTCATGGCAACCAGCTAGTGATGAAACATTCAAAATCAATGCTATACTGCTTCCTAAAACTGACGACACATTTTTTTTTTATAAATCTTGATGAGCTACATAGTTTCATCGGTACTTGGGATGGATGGGATGGAAGGTCCAAGCAGGGTTGACCATACCAATGATGCCGGTAAGACATAATGGAATCCCTATCTTCAAATCCATATCACTCACGAGTAGTATTTATTTATTTAACATGAATTATTATTAGTAGTATTTAATGTAAATGACTTCCATGTCGTTTCCTATAGTATAATATATATTACAAGCGTCTAGTCCGTCATTCATAATCCAGCCGTCGTCCATTAGAGAATATCCGCGTCCATAATCCAAAGACCTATTCCATTTCCATATAACAGTATTAGCACCAAATTCAAAAAGACAAAAGTATACATAAACATAGGCTTGTTTCCTGCAAGAGAGAAGCGGTCAACAGTTTTCAATGATGCCGGCAAGACATCATGATGTTCCAAAATATCAAATCCGTATCGCTGATCAGTATTCTTAATCCATAATATTCGTTATAGAGTCGTCATCTAAAAATGATGTACCTCAGTCACGCTTTGATTGTGACTGTTCATATGAGTACCATGAGGATCTTGAAGTACATGGGCTCATACGGCCCCTAGCCCCGGGTTAAGCGGAATTAGACACATGTTACGAAACGTAGCCCCATAGATCTTGCACGCTACGTTCGTATTTTGCTATCAGCATGCGATATGTATCGCCAAATTTGAGAAACTTTGAGTGGAGGCGCTTGGTGGAATAGCCCTGTTTTATAAGTTTCTGCAACAATGTTTTGTGACGTTGATTAAAATCATCACATTTAACACAGGATCTAGCAAATGCTACTAAGCGAGATATGTATACGCCATATGCAGGTCCCACTGGAATATTACTATCCAGAAAGGGATAGTTTACGATGTCGAAATTGTAATCATCTCTTTTGTCATAAAGTCGACGAGAGAATGCCCGCTTCATTTTTATAGAGATAGAGATCTAAATAAGATGTGCCTGTAGGGCTATCTGTAGTTTCCTTCAAATCCAGTGAAGGTGGATATATATCCTTCACTGCGTCATTTATATAGCCATTATCCACAGCGAGAAGATCGTCTATATAGCGTTTGGTGAATGAGAAGGAACGGGCTTTGAATGGATCGGTTTTTGAAAGCGCCTGCATATAGTCATATTCATAAGAGAACAGATACAGGTCGGCCAACAGGGGTGCACAATTAGTACCCATTGGAATACCTGCTGCTGATATATTGTGCTGCCAAATTTCACATAGATATTTTTAATGAGAAATTCAAGCAACTCTATAAACAAAGAAACATCCCATGAATGATATCTCTTGTATGTAGTAGAGCTAAAGAATGCTTTATAGCTTCCGACATTAATATATCTATGATCAGTTTTCTTGAACACAGATACTATTAATGAACTTAGACGGTCAATAAGGTCCTGATGAGGGATTCTAGTATAGAGAGTCGAGAAATCCCATGTGGATACATGTCTGTACGGTATGTGACCTTTAGCATCAAGTTCTTCCGTAAGACATTTTGAGTTTTTCAATATCCACATACATTCAACGCCAGAGTTCTTGAAAATAGTGGCGCAATACCTTCCCAAAATGCTTTTACCTCCTGAAGGGCCCTCGTCAATAGGGTTGAAAGAAGCTTGGTGGTGCAGCTTCTAGAACCAGCTATGAATCTAGCTTTGTATGGTGATTTATGCATTTTGGGAGTCCAGTATATTTTTGGTATGTCGCTATGATTGGTTGGAAGACAAATACCTCTTTCCCTGAGAAACTTTTGTGATTGTTAAATAAATCTTCCAGAGTAAATGCAGTTTGGGAGTAAGTAGACGTATTTGATGAAGATATGTCTACACTCAATTTTTTAACCAGCACCTGGTAATAGTAATATTTACATATGAATATTATATTATTCGGAGCTTTGTCTGCTGGGACTATGACGAATTTACTCTTGAGATTTGCTAGAACTTCTTGCGAATTGAGGTTTCTCAGTACTTGTTTTGCTAGGGGAAGAGAACTTCTGTCAATATGGCGGATTGTTTCAACGACCTTGCTCTTGGTGAGGTCCAGCCAATCAGCGAGTACTGTAGGTTCAACTTTTCTCGCTTAGACCAATCAATAACGTACTGTTCCAATGCAGACAGGACTATCTTCTGGTCGGCCTTCAGATTTATTCTTCTCGGCTCTCTATATTTAGGTCCTTTCATCAGGAGTAATTTCAGGTCCTTATCACTCACCACATCAAGATCACCAGTCACAACATGTTTGCATGGTGTATAGATAAAGTTCGACGATTCACAATCACAACTATAGCCCTCCGACGTGTATAAGTTTCAGTCAAACTCCTTGACAGCATTAGAGTAATTGAATATTTTGGTGGCTATAGATTTAGTATACTTATATGAAATGCAAGGAGGTTCTGTGAACTTGAAATAGTTTGGTACAGCGTTGCGTACCTCTGGATCATTCAGGATTCGAGGTAAGTTAATGATGTCCAGTCCTTTATCTAAGTAGTTGAGTTTCAAGAAAAGCCGATCTTGAGATGTTTCAATTATGTTCACTGGACGATACAACCGAAAATACGCTATTTCTTGACATACTTTACTGATTTTTGATGGTATTATATTTCCTGAAGACGCAGATTGCTGTATATCTCTGGCTATTTGATTTAAAGCTCTCAAAGGTAACGCATACAGAACTGTACGTAAGCTATGTATACTATTGGGTGCGTTAGTTAAACCCACTAAGTAATTTAAAGTGATATGATCGTGAATCATCGAACTATTAAACTTTCGCCAACCATGGCTGCGTTGTCTCCGTTGATGCGGTTTAAATAGTTGGGTAATGTTGGATATATTTGAACGGCGGTTTGTAGCATTGCCGAACC